>JAJJMC010012048.1:2721833-2748352 GCA_023531435.1 Papaver californicum | reverse complement strand
GGGTTGGGTGGGGGTGAGAGATTTGATCGAATTCGACCGGATTTAATTTTAACTAAAATTTTCTATTTTGTGACGGAAAATATATTAGCAACGTATATATTCATTACTAATTGTTTTTGTTTTACATCACAGTTTATATACGTCACACTTTTTTATTTTTTTTGTTTTAATTTGAAGCAATTGAAGGTGAAATTGATGGAAGTTAATCTATTTGATGTTGTTAAAGTATAACTGGGGACCCCAAATCTCTAATTATCAAATCAATTTTATGAAAAGATAATTAATTTCGATCCAATTTAATCGAATTGAGTGAAACCGATGCAAATTAGATTAGGTGAGGGTTATTTCAAGGTTTTTAGGTTGAAATAATTGACGACCAATTCGAGTTTTGATTGATTCGATGATGCTTAATGATAGTTGGGGATTATAACTCTTCAACTTATCAAATCAATTTTTGGAAAAAATGATCAATTCATGTTCAATTGAATCGATTAAAAGTTTTTTAAAAAAAACACGTTGCGACCATTGCCTCTTTAGCTCTCATATTGTAATCATATAGAAAGACTCCCTTCGGTTGTCCAATGATGAACCAATCACTAAGAACAAATAGCTTTACCCATATAATCAAAGAAGAAAAATAATTGCATTCGCTTTTACTAGAATCTCCATGGAATAAAATAGTTTGCTTCCATTAATGGCCTAAACCATCGAGGACCAAAGTCACTGTTTTCCATTATAATAATTGGACTGACCTAATCTAATACCCAAAAATTAAAAATAAATTAAAACCAATATTATAATTTTATTTAAACAATCCTGTTGTTGATGTTTTAATTTAAGAACTCACCATGACTTTGTTCTGATGGGTTTTAAAACCCCAATCTTTTGTTGTTCATTGTCGATAGCCAGCTTGTTTGGTATAATCGAAAGACACGAAAAACCACATATCATTAATTTCAAAGGGTCTCTTGGAGCGGCGTTGTTAGTTCATTTATAGGTGGTGACGAAGGTGGTGGAGAATCAGGTGATGGAAAACTTGGAAGAGCAGTTGGTGAAGAAGATGTCGACGCAATTTTAGAATTCATATGGGGTATTTGTTTTAGATCGTCGGATTAGATTAGAGTGCATATGCACACTTGTTGTTTTTTTAAAAGGGAATTTTAGGATTTAAAATATATTATGACACACATGTGATCTACATGTGCACAGTTAACTGCATGGTCACAATAGAATTAACAGAAAGGGGGTATTACCTATTATCAATTAAAAAATAGGGTAATGCAAATTAGCTATTTATTTTGGGGGAGAAACACAAAATCCCCCAACTTTAATTTACCAAAAGTTGCGTGGTAATTTTTCTTGAAAGTGCTTTTAGATAAAAACACTTCTATTTTAGGCCAACTTTAAAAAGCTACTCATGTATAGCTGTTAAAAGTTGAAAAGGCAGAAGTTGTGGACCCACGTAATGTTATTTAAGTGATTTTTTAGTTGACTTGTTATTTTATCAAAAAGAAAAAATTTACCCTAAAATATTATGAATGTTTAAGTGGAAATATTGGTAAAACACACAGTAAGGAAAAAAGAGAAAGTGATCCTATTGATAAACATAAGTAGTATTACACGGTTACAACATCCTTTATATACACATAAGGGAAACCCCTAACTAGCTAACTGGGCCGCACATAGCCCTACAACACTCCCTCTTGTGCGGTCCAACAATATTGTCTTTATAAGTAGTCTTTCACACTGCTTCACATGTAGTAAACTTCTCGATGACCAATGTCCTAAGTCAATTGCCTCAATAAGACCTCGCCAGGAAAACCCAAAGGGACAAAACTTGAACTAAGGAAAAAGAGTACAGTATTAAGAAAATTTAAAACATATTTGGACTCGCATATTTTCCCTCGTTAAAACCTTGATAACGGAAAAATCCAATGGGACAAAACCTTGACGAAGGGACAAATAGTACAACGCGATAAGTTCGGAATGATACATTTGTTGAATAACCATACATGGTATCCTTTCTATGTTACATGGGTGATTAATGGTAAACCAGTGTTGAAATGCAATAGTAGTGTCAATATTGCTAGTTGACTTGTGTTGAAAACTTTTGCTATATAGGTTTGGCTCCTTTTTTGAAAGTTGTTTCACTTGTCATATTATCATGATTCATTTCTTTGATTCTGGTATTGTTCAGTAATATCAACACGGTCTCCATATCTTTAACATTCAACATATACCTGGTGTAGTTGTTGTTGTCTCGCTAAAAACCTTGTCGAGTAATGAAAACCCTGTGGGAAAAACTAATCTCGATCGAAAAAAAAAGTACAACACCGCTTTACTTTTCGAAGTAAAATATGTTGACATCATATCCTTGAATCCTCCCTCTGATGTCGGCATTTCCCCCTTTCGGAGATTTTCCAGACATATATTTTATCCATGTGCTTTTCAAAAGTGAGTATAGGTAATAACTTATTAAATCTTCTACCATGTCTCCCATGATCACTTTTGTGGAAGGGGATATTATTGTTCGACAACTTTTGGATTGCACCTCCATTAGAAGTATGTTTTATGTATTTGCAGGGATAAACCAAACTCATGTCCATGGTTCTGTTAAGCATATGATTATGTTCATTATACCATTCCAATGACGCTGCGTCGACGTTGAGCTCTATATAGCTAACAAGTTCACTGAAGATGAAATATTTGGTCGAGTATATTGTGCTAAGTACAACAATGCGTCTATTGCACTTATTTATGGGAATTTTATCTCCCAATACATCTTAGTCATCTTCCTTTAGACGAAATGGTCATTTACTTACATTTGAACCTCAACTAATCATGGGAGTGCTAGCAGGATGCATTTCATTATTAAATTTCTTGACAACTTTGGACATATGCAAACTGGTGGAATTAATTAAAGCTCGATGTTCGATCGAGCTTTCCCAGATTTTTCATCTCAAATTTGGATTTTAAGCAGCTTGTAAAATCTCATATTTCATCAAGAGTACATGTAATGTACATACCATCAACATAGATAACTACAATTCCAAATCAGGAACTTTTCTTTGTGAGTATGCAAGACATGTTACCTTACTTGTTTGTCCTTTCCCAATCAAATAATCAGTTAAACGGGTGTACCAAATTCGCCTAATTATTTCAGTCTATAAGTGAGAGTTCCAATCTAAGTACAAACGCAATCCGTGGTTTAGAGTCATTTGATTTAGGGAACAAAAGGCTATCAAACACTTTCGTAAAATATTTTTATCCCTTAAATAGAGGTACGTAATAATTAACCATACACAAATGCTACATTTCAAGTCCTTTTGAGAAACCTCACCCCACAAGGAGAGTCTATATACTTTGATAATTCATTCTTCTCGCTACGCTTTGTGACAAATAATCATGTATGTCCACAGGATTTACACTTGGTTGGATAGCACTACCACACCAAATACCTATATATTTGTCAAATAACCAAGTTCTACCTAGATTGTTTAAGCCAAATATGCTCTTGTGGACATTAAGTAACAAGGAGCATGGTTCGATCTGATCGTGTAATTTTTCCTTGAGAAACTGTATATAAAAATAATAAGCATCAATATGCCCGCATGGTCTTTCCATTGAATCGTGCGCATTCTCATAAATCATTGGGATTTCATTGTTCCCTGAAATCATTAAACTTCAGAACGTCCTCCTATTTCGATTCATGGACATAATTAGAGACAATCTAATGACAAGATTTCATTGATGATATGAATTAGGTTATGCCTGACTCACCTACTTCTTGGTGGTATTTCCATGTTCCTTTATAGATCCACGGCCTTAACTACACTTCCACCAAGTTTGGTTGCAATATCTTAGTGTATATCCCTTATCGAGGATTTCTAACCTTGCAGGCATATTTGCAGCTGGTATGTCTGATCTTGTCACTTTTACGATATCCATGCACATTATGAAAATCGATTATTATTTTTCCCTTCACGCTTACATTTGTGGGATACTAGAATCAATATTAGATAGAGTGGAAACACACCACGATAATTCCTGTTGTTCCCTTCGAAATTCATTTTTCTATCTCATCCTAACGTGTCAGGAAGACTGACTCATCAAGTGACAACCCGTAATTTTAGTGGTTAATAGATTGCTTGCCAAAGTTTTCAAAGTGCGGATAATTATTAGGAATCCATATCCAACATAACTACTTAATCGTTTTGATAACCCATCATAGTACAATTTGGGCTAGTAATGGCACATATACAACACAACCAATAATACAATGTCAGACTTATGTCCAGTTACCAACTGGTACGCAGAAGAAGTTGACCAATAAAGGGTTCTAAAACGAATAAATAAAGTTGCATGCAATATGGTGTATCCCCAAGCAGTAATAGGTAGGTTGGTACGCATAACCAGTGCTCTATCTATCATCTATAATCATTTGATGGTAGCTTCTGCGGCCATTATAAGTCTGAACATGGGGAACGTGATGCTCAACGTCTATTCAATTAGACATACAATAATCATCAAATCCTTTTGATGTGAATTCTTCAGCATTGTCAAGTCTGATAAACTTGGATTAGTAATCAGGGTGGTGAACCCTTAACCGTATAACTTGTGCTAAGAGCTTTGCAAATGCAGCATTTCTTGTGGATAATAATGCAACATGTGACCAACGGGTCGAAGCATCTACCAGAACCATTAAATACATGAATGGTCTGCACTCTAGTGTATAGGTCCACAAATATCATTTTATATCCTATGTAAAGATGGGATGTTTTGTTTAGCGTTTTTAGCATAAGATGGTCTCGATCCTATTTTTTACTAAAGAACATGCTTTACAAAATGAACGATGTGCTTTTGACATAGTCAACGATGCAGAATGGGATAAAGAGTTGCGCATCAGTTGCTTGATAAGGAAAATGTTATGTTAGAACACTTTGACCAGTTAATGGTTGGTAGACGTTGTTACTCTGCATAGAAACAATATTTTGTCCCATATTCTTTTTCGTATGAGTGCTTTAAAACTCGGATCATCGTATCATGACCTTGGTGTCCCAAACGATCGTTCCAAAGCCTTAATGAGTCAATATTCATTAACACATCGTTGGTAACGATATGTGATTCAATAATCTGAATAGTAGTAAGGTACAACCTACTCTTGTCTAAAATACATTTTTCCATATTTATTAAAGAACATTTATGTATTCAATACCATTTTCATCGTGAGTTTACATTGTTTCTCATGCATAGAAAAATCACTTACTTGCCCTTGTAAGTGGATATCTATACAGTTTAGTATGCGGTTACCTCAAGCCGGTGGTTACATAAATAATTAAATGACTTTTTGATTATTAGGTCAACACCAGTGCCTCTCAATGAAGACACATGCAATTAATTACCTGGGTTGGTGGGGTTCATAGATAACATGTATTTCATGGAAATGAAGATATATACAAGGAATTGCAAAACTATGATGTCATCAACTGCTTTTAAGGACTTTAACATTAAGACAGATGGCACCTAATCCACTAGGAACACATGTTATAGCTTTTGAGGATGGAAGTATTCCAGCTACCACGGAAGACAGAAAAACTATAGGAAGACCCAATTCATGCAATACAAATAAACAAGTTGGGTCCTTGTTGTTAAGTTCACTCATAACAGTCACTGCTGAGAAGTAAATGCCCCCACAAATCTCTCAACAATACAAAATAGGGTTGACAAAGAGTTACATGAGAGTTACGTGACCTTGAAGATTTTGCAGGGGCATAAGTGGCAGAACTAAGTGCCCATAATAAAGCCTTGATTAGGCGCTTCTGTACATACAAATGATCATCGGCAAAACTTGATGTCTTTGACGATCATTGAGTTATCACTTGGACCAGACAAACCAATAACTCTATTTTTTTTAATACGTAACCTTTGAGCCAAGAGTTATACTCCACCCAAATATTTTACTAGAAAAACAGTTACATTACTATAATCCACGAGTTTCTGCAGAGATTTTACAACAAGATAAACCAGATGCATATGTGTAAAACTCAACATCTTGTAGTACATCCATGAGTGTTGGAACCATTATTAAACCTCTAATGGCACTCCCTGAACTTTAAGAGGCTATAACATGGAGCATGTAAAATTGTAGAAGTGCTTCAACCAAAGAAAGAGTCGACGGATCATTAGAATTCTTCATTGACAAAACATCTTTTTGTAGCACATTCAGAAGAACCATCTGGTTCCCCCCAGCAGTAATGAGAGGATGAATATGCAGCCAACTGCGCAACTAACACAAGCATGTCAAAATTTTTTGAAGGTTAGACTTGCCAAACTACAATTTCATATTAATGTTGCGCATTAGGTCTCTGAAATTTAGACTTAAAAGCTTGAGTTCAAATATATTTAAACAAGTACAGGTTAGCACTTATCTGTTTGTGCTACTTGCAAGTCAATAGTTGTTCAAATCTAATCAGAATTTGTGTTACAGGTTGGTCAATTATTGCAATAGCATAGGGCAGCAACTCATTCAAATGGTTAAAGAAATTAAAGATTATAAACAACATAACATAATTATGCTTCAACAACTGCTTATGCTTTAAGAGCAACGAATAAGGTTTAAAATGTTTTATTCAAAAGTGGGCATTATGCATCAGTTTTACAAGATTTTCAAGATAGTAGTTAAGAAACTTAAAGAAGAGAATAAACTTATCTTCTTATGAGATTCAATATTTGTTGCGATATATTGATGAGATCATGTGTCTCTTAGAGAGTTCAGTTCTTTTTAAGGTCTTGCGCAACTCCTATTCATACCAGGAAATGAAAGCTCAAATTTCATTGTTGCTCTTGTTAGAGACATGTGAGGAGCCGACAATAATATTAAAGACATATTTTCAATTATATATCATAACTCAGTTATTGCAACCGTATTGCATCTTGTTGATGAACTTGGAATAAATAAAGTAAATATAAATTGAACTTCAAACAATTTGTTAAGAACAAAAAACACTAGAGATGAGTTCAAAGTTCAAGCATGTTTAATGCTGAAATTCAAATGACTAAGCCGATATGATACATTTATCAGGCTCTTCATAGACAAATACAAATACATTCATAGGCTCTTATGAGATTATGCCTATGCTTTAAGAAGGTCTCAATTACTGCCTGGATTATGGCTCATAAGTTGTAAAAGGTCTCATTTACAGATGGATATTATACTTAAGTTTTAAATTATATCTATAGTAGCTATTGCAAGCTTTAGGTTAAACAAGATAAGCTTTAGGGTTAAGCTCTGATGCAAGAAGCTATCATTGAGGATTTGCACAATATAGCAATTGAAAATGTTAAAGAGGGTAGTGAATATTTTTCTCTTTTAAGTTAAATTCTTAGATGATGATGAGAGTTGTTGCTTCTCTTAGAAAACTCAGCTCATGGAAATACCATGTCATTCCCATCATTAGTCAGCCATTACTTGACTTTACTACATGTTCTATAAATTATTCTGATAATAAGATTTAGATAAATTTTTCGATTAAAACTACAATCCAAGTCTTGAAATCATATTGTAATTGTTGTTAAACATTAAACAAGGAAAACATATACTTATTGAACTTAAAACAATCAACCAAGAATAACTATCAGTAGAGATGATCTCAAATTATATCTAGATTTATTGGTAAATGAAACTCAAATTAATTAGATGGGTAATGAAGATTAAGGTTTACTGATTTCGAATCTGATTTATAATTTTTAATCAAGATTAAAGATAGACATGTTGATCTAATTTCAAAGATGAACTCGTCAATTTTTTTCGAGATCTTGGTCTCAAAATAAAGCTTAAGATGCGATACCAACAGGTCTAAATTCTGTTATGTATTAATCATCTAAGTAAATTTTGATTTAAAATCATTTAATCCAACAAAAACATATATAAGTTCAATATGAGATAGAAAAATTGTTTTTTTTTTTGTGAAAATCAAATCATTGATATAGGTAATACAAAACCAAGAATGTTGATTACAGATCTAAAGATCGATTTTCAATTAGGGTTAAAGATAGATCGATATGAAATCAAAGTAAATAGGTTTATGAAACCCTGATATTTTTTTCCCAATAGTTTTAAGTTCGCCCCCAGATGGCATATATTTTTGAAACGAGGCCCTTGGTAACGAGATATAAAACTTTTTTTTTATTTACAGAATAAACCTAAATTAAGACTGAACTAAACGATAAACGAAAAAAATATACTGAAGTTAAGTACTGTACAACAAAGAAGAATGAGATGAATTGTATCAATATTCAAACTCTTTTGTATATATAGCAAGGTAAGGAGACTTTGTCCTAATTTGTTCTGGAGAATCGATGACAGCATCTTTGATGCACTGCTAGCACTAGTACATCTGAGAATGATTAATTGGCTAGTTGTAAATAGCCCCAGGGTTATGGAAAAAAGGATTCTCCCAGATCTACACCGAGGTATTGACGACGATTCTCAAATATTGCAGAATAGAATGTGATACGATGGGATAGAATGCAACAGAAAGAAAGACAGGGAACGAGTTACCTACTCCTAACGGTCAACGCGAGCCCTTTCATTTCATTCTGAATTCTTTCATTCATAATGAATAGAATCTCCCCAAGTAGGATTCGAACCTACGACCAATCAGTTAACAACCGACCGCTCTACCACTAATCTACTTAGGAACAACGGGAAATTCGAGCACATAGAGTTCGATTCCCATTCATAACCCATGACCAAATACTGCCCGAAGCTTCCTTCGTAACTCTCGGAACTTCTTCGGAGTGGCTCCGTTCCATGCCTCATTTCATAGAGAATCTCAAAGTGTCTCTATTTCATTACATTCCATCCATATCTCAATTCCATTAATTTAATATCCCTTTGGTGTCATTGACATAATAAATGTCGTATCTAGTCTATATGGTTCTATTTCTATATATAGAAAGTTAAAAAATCATCATACAATAATCGAGAAATTGCAATAGAAAAGAAAAAAAGGGGGTTTGTGATGATTTTGAAATCTTTTCTAATGGGTAATCAATTATCCTTATGCATGAAGATAATAAATTCGGTCGTTGTGGTCAGACTCTATTATGGATTTCTGACCACATTCTTTATAGGGCCCTCTTATCTCTTCCATCTCCGAGCTCGGGTTATGGAAGAAGGAACCGAGAAGGAGGTATCAACAACAACGGGTTTTATCATGGGACAACTCATGATGTTCATATTGATCTATTATGTGCCTCTCCATCTAGCATTGGGTAGACCTCATACAATAATTGTCCTAGTTCTACCGTATCTTTTGTTTCATTTCGTCTGGAATAACCAAAAAAACATTTTTGATTATGGATCTACTACCAGAAACTCAGTGCGTAATCTCAGCCTTCAATGTGTATTCCTGAATAATCTCATTTTTCAATTATTCGACCATTTCATTTTACCGAGTTCAACGTTAAATTTCGACGAAATTAAAAGTAATAAGGAGAGAAAAACTTATCCTCTGAATCGATTTTGTTGGTGAATCCTCAGGTTCAGTTGTTGACGATGGATTTCTGCACTTGATGTAGTGATTTTCTTCAAGTGTTGATGATGATATTTAGGTTTTCTTTTAGTTGTCTCAAATTTGGGTCGTATTGCAGAAGCGTTTTGGATTTCGAATTAAGATTTTAGAGATGAAAACGATTATAGGGATAATTTTAGGTTTTCGATTTCTAACTAGATATTCGTCACACCGAGACAGTGTTAGGTTTTCTGAAAGAGAAACTTCACCTCTTTTGGAAGTTTTAGGTTAATTACAGAAAGTAAAAAAATATTTTTATCGCTGAGCTTTCGTGCTGATAACGTGTTTAAGTGGAAATATTGGTAAAACACACAGTAAGGAAAAGAGAGAAAGTGATTTTATTGATATACATCAGTAGTATTATACAGTTACAATATCCTTTATATATACATAAGGGAAAACACTAACTAACTAATTGTGCCGCACATACATGGATCCAAAGTCCTACAACAGTGAACCTATTATGACATATCAAATTTTTTTTTGAAACAAATAATAATGATGTTGATAATAATAATAATATGTTATGTACGAAACATATAGATGTGTCAGGGTTTACCTTATAGATGTGTTAGGGTTTACCTTATAGCATATATATAAAGGCTTAAACCTATATAATGTATGCAACTCAACCAACATGTACAAAAAGAATTATCGTTGGAAACCGGTGATGGATTACTTTTTGAAGATTAACGTAGTTTTGATCCTATTTGTTCATCATGGATGCGTTACCAAGTATTTCCTTTAACATAAAGATTTTGTATCAATAATATTATGGGGTTCCACGGTTATGTATGATTATCAAACATAGAGATTTAACCGTTACATTTCCCCAAAAATTGAGTGTGTTATACTGAATTTGACCATTAACGTTAGTTTAAAATTTTATAAAAATCATACTATAATGCCATCCCCAAATACATTTTGAATGACAATATTTACGTTCAGAAAAACCATAATTCTACGTAATGATCTGATATTTGGAATTTAAACCGTTGAAATAAGCTGATTTTTTCATATATATTATATATTATCATTATGTATCACGTGTAAATTTTTTATATCGATCCGATCTTGGTAACTACCGGAAAATATTCGATAATTACAGTTGTGTCTAACCTACAGCAGGTATACGATTTCATCCACATCTCTTTATCCAACCGGTAGAAAACTTTAAAAATTTAATATATTTGGTATAACCATTTTAGAAAACTACTGTAAAAGTTTCTCCATGAACGAAAAAGGATACGATGGCCTACCGGCCAGAATAGATGAGTAATGAAATTTCCAATTTTAGGGTTACAAGGGGTTTCAGGCATATCTTGGTAGTTTTAAGTTTACTATCAATTGGCATGAAAACTTAAAATAAAATTGACCATACATGTTACTTTTGCTAGCCACAACCTAGTCAACCTAGAGTACCGGGCCTTAACCAAATAGTTGACTAGGCTTTAACTAAACCAACTTGACACAAATTTGACCTTTTTGACTCACAAGTCATAAGTACTTGAATACCATTATTGGGTATTTAGTGTGGAAACTACTTTTGTGGGAAAATACTATGCTCACATCATAAAACCTTATACCAATGGTGATAAATTATCCAAAGATGAAGGTATATGCCCATATGTTTTTAAGACAACATATTGACCTCAATTTATGCTGAAAAAAAATATCTTTTGTTGAAAATACCTAAAGCTATATGGAATGTTACGAAGAAAATCTTTGAAACATTCATGGTATTTTTTCCATAAAACTTGAATGTTTAGTGGGATGAAATCCATTTCTTATACTATAAAAGAATAACTTAAACAAAGATATGTTGCAGATTAACACGTCTCAACTTTTGTGGAAGAAATTCACAAAAAGGTGACATGAGTCTGATCTTTTTTCCATATTTATTTTTTCTACTTCATCCATTATACTAAAGAACCAATGTATGTTGAAGCATGATGTCAAGAGATTCACGATTTTTAGTAAGATATTCAACCGAGCGTAAGTGGTTGAGAGGCATGTGAGATTCTATTAAACAATAATGTCACTTCTTTGGGATAAAACATGAGTGTCCAATTCTGGGCATTTTCTGCTAATGAATTGAAATAAGTCCATGTATCATCAGGTAACTTATTCAGAAATTCACCGTTACACATCGTTTCAATAAACTGACACATACATGAATTTAAACCATCATAAAAAAGGTTAATTACTCTCCATATTTCATATCCATGACAGTGGAAACTAGAAAACAAGTATTTAAATCTCCCCGGATACAAAAAAAAGAGACTTATGTTCCTTTGAGAAAAGTTCATAATATTCTTTTGAAAATTGATTGTCTTGTGAATCAGATTTTTTTTTAAAAAAATAACTTTATAGTAATTTCGTTTTATATTGTAATAGTATTTGGTCACAAAGAATGTAACCAAGTTTTGACTTTTTCCTTTTGAGAAAATGGAAACAGTTTAAGTTTTAAGATATATTGAGTTGCTGCAATAAAAGGCGTAGTTGCATTGAGCTTATCACATTATTTCAAATGTATATGTGGACTCTTTGAGCCCAAGCCATGAAACTTAGGAAGTGCTTGTATCTGCCCGTATTTGATCGACATATTTCCAGCATTAGACGGAAAACTTATATATGAAGGTGTTGAAGTTCTTTATGGCTACAAATAATCTATTAGAGCATCTCCAGTAGGGGGTCAAGGTCTTATTTAAATTCAATAAATAATACTATACATCGGAAAATTACCAGCTATAAAAAAATAATATATATATTCAGAAGTTTTTAAAAACGAAGGTCCCAACGGATGTTTAGATAAGACATTCTATTAAACCTTTAATCTAAATTGTTTCTAAACTTACTTATGTATTCCTATTAGAACAATTTTATTTATAACAATACATTTAAAGTATTAAAGTTTTTGGTATTTTTCATATGAGTCATTCTTATTTTAAAAAGCTATATAAGACCTCCGGTGTCCTCTACCCTCTATTGGAAGGGCATCTCCAATGCTAGGGGTCAAGGTCTTAAAACTACATGCCACTTAAGATTTAACGTTTTTTACACCAAAAATTGATCTCCAATGCTAGGGTCAAGGTAATGAGAAAAGATAACATGACAAGTGGGGATCAAGTTGGGGTAAAGGAGAAAGTCTAGATTAAACCTTCTTCATGACCTTGAGTCTTAAGTCACATCACCATTTGTCTCTAAATTTAAATATAAAGTTGTAAATAAGACCTTGGATATTAGAGATGAACTTTAGCTAAAAAGTTTTATCTTTATTTGTTTTTGTCATTTAGTAATGCCCGCAAAAAAAGGTACTAATAAGACCTCCACCTAGGATGACCTTGACCTCTTGCATTTGAGATGCTCTTAAGGTTCTAGGTTCATTAGCATTGGCCGCATCCGCCGCAGCCGCTATTCTGCCATTGGGTAACTAGGCGTTTCTCTGATACACCTAATAACAAAATGGTGATATGCAAACAATCGATTAAAATGAACATATCTAGAATAAATTTTTAACATGATCGTTGTTTGATGTGGTCATGTGGATCCAATTATGAAACAATATACTACAATAAACCTGGTCTTGTTTGGTAAAAATTATGATTATCATTTATGATTATCGATAATTATAAATTGAAAAATGATTATGCTATTAATCATTTTTTCAATAAATTTTAACAAACATATTTTTGGTATAATTGATTCTCTTAGAAAAATACTCTCAAAAATGAGAGTAAAGAATGTTGATCTAAGATTTTTTTAGACTATTATTATTTTGTTGTCTTTCTTTTGATAGTCTAAAAAAAATAATAAAAAAAATCTAATTTAATTATCAAAAAAAAATTTATTATGATAACTTTTATAAATAATTTTTTTCTATATATAAAAATAATAGATTTTTTTAATTATAATAAAAATAAATATTTATTAGTCTGATTAATTGATTATGGACTTATAATGTATTACAATACTAGTGATAATTACCAAACAGCCTGAAAAAAACAGAAACTTCGCTTTTTTCGGTTAAAAAACCCGTATATAATCCAACTCACGCTTACTTTCACGGACTCCCCCTTCTCTCTAGAAACTCTTTTTTTCTCTCTCTATAGACTTTCTCTCCTGAAAGAAACCAAAAACAAAAAACGTACATTATTTACTGTCTCTGTCTCTCTTTCTCAAGTCTCTCAACCTAAAACAGAAGTACTCTCTCCTGTTCCATCTTTTTTAACCTAAAATAACACAACCCGAAATTATAACCATGGCGATGGTTGAATAACACAAACTGAAACATCAAACACACGTCTCAGATTGACTCCTAGGTTTTCATCTCGATCGTTTTCTCTCTCTGTTTCAGTAGCAGCAAAACCCTAGTTCGGTTCTCTAAACCACGATTTCTTGTAAGGTATGCTTATATTTTTTTGCCCTATTTGACAAAATTAGTTAATTATAGGTTGAATGAATTAGTCATTTTCTAGGTTTTTAGTATGCAAATATGTTATCGTGCCTGTATAATTGGGTTTGATTCAATTAATTTATAGTTTTGGCATATCAGTATTCATGTAATTGGTGAAATGATCTTCCGGTCTTTTGTTGGAGGCTATAAATACATGTTTTGCACCTCCAAGAGGGTATTATTGGTGACCATTTTTAGTGGGAATGAATGTTCATTTTGGTGCCGAAAATAATTCAAGGGAAAATTTCATATTGATTTTTTGGTGTTGTTGTGAGGGTTGAATGGTTTAAACTAGTTAGGAACTCAGGTTCCATTTTGTGGTTTCTCTGGGAAGTGATAAACATTGTACGTCGAAGGGCATATTTAGGTACCAGGTTAGGGTGATGTTTATATCTTTTCCTGTTTTATTTAGCTCTTATGTTGCCTCATGAAAAAAATGACCCCTGCTCAATATGTTACTCTTGCCTGTTATGAACGGAGCTGTCATTTTGTGCTCTCACATAATGAACTTGTCTGTTTTATTAATTTGATAGTTTCTAGATTTGTTGTTGAACTTGCAATTTATATCGAGTTAGGTTATTGATGGTTGTTACACTTGCAAAATGTAACTTTTCATTTCCTGATAAGGTTAGGATTGGATATATGTATTGAAATTTATTTACTCGTTACTGATATATGTAACAGCTTTGACAGGCTAATTATTGTTGTTTATTTATTTTTTCTCTTAAATCAGCGAATGTAGTTTAGTTGATGTTGGATGATTATCTCTATGGATTTGAATGCTTCCCCGTTACCTGAAGATGATGAAGAAGAGATATTTGGAGCACAAGTCGAAGAGGAGATTGCACATGAGGAACACGTAGAGACTGCTGTTGAGACGTTGCGCAGAGTATGATTTCTTCTTTAATCCCTCCTATATTTCACTTCAAAAGTTGATTTGCAAGACAGCCTTTTCAGTTAGTATCCCTGTGATGAATTAAATCATTTAAATGACTAGCTTCTTTAGTTAAGATAGAGTTCTCTGTTTTCGGATTTCACAACAGAAACCTTTGCATTCACTCACATAAGATGTGAAAAATAAATCAATTGACCAGCTTCTAGTCTAATGTTCTTCAATTTCACATATCGTGAAGTAATCCTTCTCAGTCACTTGACTCGTCTGTGCAATAGCTGGTACAATATGGCTCAATAATTAAAGGGTTTGCTTTCTGACAGTTTATGGATCTGCAAAGAGGTTAGGTTTAAAAAACTTGGCAACTTACTTACCCCTTTTGATTAGTATATAGACAACCATGTGAAACAACAAAACTAAAAGAATAGTGTACATCGTTATCATACTTTTTCGCCTAGCTAAAGGTACCTATACACATGCGGTACAAGAATTTTCCTCCCATATTAGTAATGATGCTCCATATGTTGAACAAATCTGTATATTATATAATATTAGGCTTTAAATGTTTGCCTATTTGCTTTCATTCGGAGCTTCTATGTGCACTTGTGCTAGATTAGTTGTTCTTTCATGTTTTAAGTACGCTTTTTATTTATTTATTTTGTATTAGAAGTATGTCCATGTTGCCTCAAATATTCGTGTTTAGATGTAGTATCTTTCACCTCCTAATTCTGGGATATATCATATATGCTAAGTTAAGTTTATATATATGTTATATGTGTGTGCGTGACTGTCTATTGATCTTGAGTATTCCATGTCTCAGGAGCGTGAAGAAAGACGGCAACGATTAAAAAGAGATTTCCCAGATGAGGGTCCAAAACGGGTTGTACAACAACCAAGGAGAGAACCTGTCATTAACACAAGATTTTATGATAAAAACAAGCTTCCACCTGGTAGGTAGTATATACTTCTATTTTGTACGTCAGCCTCTGGAAGTTTTGGTTATGCATTCTGATTGTATAATTTTTTTTCTTATTTTCACCCTTATAAGCGTATTTATTCTTGATGGCTCTTTTTAGCTGAATTAAGTAAATTCCTTTTTCTCTTTGTTACTGTGTCAACAGTGATGCCTTTTTGTCTCTGACTTCCTATATCTTGTCATATTTTAGGTTGGCTGGATTGCCCTGCAGCTGGTCAGAACATAGGATACATAATTCCTTCTAAAGTTCCTCTGGGAGAAACATTCAATGATTGCATCTTTCCTGGTAAAAGATACTCTTTGAAGCAAGTTATTCACCAACAAAGAGTTTTAGGAAGAGAAGTAAGTATATCAAATACTAGATACTATTCACAGTTCAATATGGAGAAATCATTACATAAAGATGTAAACCCTGTCTTGTTGAATGTTACTTCTATATGCATGTCTAGTTTCTGTCTCCTGCGTATTTTGGAACTCCTGATAATTCTGGAATCGGTATCAATTTTTTTTCTGCATTTTGTGTTTTTTCTTGTGTTACAACGGCACGGTCACGGTGTTGATGTCGGTGTCTTGTATCCAATACGCTACTTCGACACCACAACTTAAAAAACTAAAATACGTGGACACGGCACACAGAATATAAATATCATTGAATTTAGTAGTTTAACATAGATATATAACTATATCAGGTAGTGAATTTGCAAGATATATGTGTATAATATGTATGATTAATCCAAAAGGCATTACATAAACTTCAGTGGAGAGAAGAAGTCGGGATAAAAAGGGAGAAAGTCTAGAGCAAGATCAGTGGACAGATTTGGAACTAATATTTTGTTACTAGAGTTAAAACTTCTAATAGAATCTAGTAAAATATCTGAGTTTCCTAATATTAAGGTATTGATTTATCTTGACAGCTGTTGATATCTAATAATTTAGTCAAAGTTTTCTAACTGAGTTGTATCTTGAAGTATTGGAGTATTAATATGCGTGTCCGTGTAAATACGTATTGACACGGCTGAATTTTTTTAGGTCTGTCGTTGTAACACAATTTTTTCTAATCTTATTCAATCACAGGACTATTACACCAACCACATAAATAAATCTCTTGAGTTTTGACTTGTGAAATAATCAAATCAGTTTTATTCTATAATCATCAGAGATCAAGGAAAAGTATCACCACCATGAAAGTTATGAGATTGGTTTTCGGCCTCTTCTTTTTCTCTCATTGTGACAGTTACAGACTTACGGTAGTACAGATAAATCACTGGTTTGATTATATGCGAACCATGTTGAGGTCTGAAATGTTTATTTGGTGCAGCCTCCTACGTGCACAAGTTAACAAAAAACAATCAGGATGCAACTCAGGGTTAGTTGAAAATTCTTAGAATTTGGTTTACTTATATGAAAATGTCTTGATTACTGTGGCCAGATTTCCTAGCAAATTTTGCTTAAAATAAACAAAGCTCGAGGAAAAGAAGTGTGAGATAGTAGTTCGCAGTTCTGTACATTTTGGCATTTGATTTTGTATTCTTTGAACTGTGCGATTTTACAAGTTCCTTCGAACTTTCATCGCTAAAGCATACCTTTTGGCGTTTGCTATTGCTTCTTTTTTCTTCATGTCTGTCAATATCCTACATCTATTAGCTCCACTCTGCCTCCTATCGTAGTGTAGTCATTTTTTTTTGAGAAATTATATCACAGGATCAGTTATCTCTGAAGATCTGCTAAAACCACTTTCTGATGTTCTTTCTGCAGCTTGGTTTAGTCATTGATCTGACCAATACCACTCGCTATTATCAACCTTCAGATTGGAAGAAACAGGGTATTAAGCATGTTAAGGTGAGAAGTAGATTGCTTCTTAAATATTTGTCCATAATTATGGTCCCCTGAACTTTTATTAGATTTAGTTGATCTTGATTCTCAAATTACATTTTGACGTAGATTGCGTGCAAGGGTAGGGATTCAGTACCTGATTCCGAGTCTGTGAATACATTTGTTTACGAGGTAAGCTCCTTAAGATCTCCATTTAACTGTGCATGCATTTTCTTGGGGGCCTTTATATACTTACATGTGGTGGTTTCCTGGTATGGGATTCTGTTAAATCCTATGGTAGCTTTGTAGTTGTTAATATATACAATGGATCACTTGGATGAGACACCAGTTTGGAGTTGATACATATAGAATAGTGCTATATTCATAATGCAAACTTCAGAAGTGGTGTCAAATCCCTTATATTACTCTGTAGAACTTTTATTGTTGCATCAAGTAGTGCCTTCTATGTGGTTTCATGCCAGGTTTAATCTTTTCGATATTGTGTGTCTCCCAGTAGTCCAGATGGGATATGGTGTAATTGATTTTAAATGATCTTTCAGGTTTTACAATTCTATTCCCGTCAGAAGCAATCCAAGAAGTATATCCTTGTTCATTGTACTCATGGGCATAACCGTACGGGTTTCATGACTGTTCATTTTCTCATGCGATCACAGACGATGTCTGTCACTGAGGTGAGAATGAGCTTGTACATGTTATCCTATGGGTTTGCATCTGTGTTTTTTTCATCTACAGAAAATAATGATGGGCAATTTTTTTTCACGACTTTCTGTTGGCTATCCCAGGCAATACAAGCTTTTCATAATGCACGCCCTCCAGGAATATATAAACAGGATTATATTGATGCATTGTACGCATTCTATCATGAAAGGAAGCCCGAAAATGTATTTTGCCCTAACACTCCGGAGTGGAAACGATCATCTGATCTTGATCTGAATGGTGAAGCTATGCCTGATGATGAAGATGATGGCGGTATTGTTACTGCTTCCCAGGTGTGCACTCTGCCGTAGAAAACTTTGTTCATCTGTGTGCTCTTTTATATTGATACTTCTCGTTGAAAGAATTTAGAGGATAGATCCTATTTTTCATTACGGGTTAGTGATAGGAGAACATGTTCATGCTTTGTAAATGTATGTATTATCTTTATATTGTGGTCTCTGGATTTCGTTTTGCTGTCTGTGTATGCGTTCCTCCTTGTTAAAGAACGTTCATATATATTTTAACTGTTATGGATCTGATTCTGAAACATTTTTCAATCTGCGAAGGCATTCAAAGTAGCTTAATCGGGACTTGATTTTTATTTAGGAGTTGTTACTGGCAAATTTCTATCTGTGACAAGTCTCAGTATAAGATTTAATTTTCTCGTGCGAGGTTTTATATCTAAAGATACAAAGTTATTTTTGTTGTCATGTTATATGCCCCCCCCCTGCACTGGCATAGAGTACAATCCCGCTGAATTCAATAGTTTTCGATGGATGCAGTGGATGTAAATAAATAAATTGTTGAACTAACTTAGATGGGGCCCTTATGTTAACAACCATTTGTGTTATTCTAAAAACTTATCGAATAAAGTAATCAGGAGTTATGTGAATGGCTGAAGCAGACAGCTTTATACCCCAGAACTGACGTGTCATTTAAGCTGTAGCGAAGATTATTTACTAGTTCAATGTACCTCTTTGATAATTTGGAAGATCTTACATGCAAAGTTGGAATTCTACGATGTCTTCACTATTTGGTTGTATGCAGGATAACCAAGTGCCAGCTGAAGTGCTGACGAATGATGACGTTTTGGGAGATGCAATACCGTGGGACCAACAAGAGGCAATGCGACAATTCTGCTATCATAGTCTAAAGCTGGGAGCAGGGGTATGTGTCTTGGATTTGTCATCTATTTTGACATGTTACATATACATTCATGCAGAAGTGTAATACATATAAACATGGAAAGTTCAGTCATTTGAACCATTTAGTGGTTAGGCCATTACATACCTCTTGCTGACTGTGCTCAGTTTGTAATTTCCCAGTTTGTTTTTTCTGCTTAGGTTTATGTGATTAGGTGCTTACTGATTCTGTCAGAAAATAATTTGACTTTGCAATTCTGATGTATCGCCATTTAGATTTAAATCAAAATATAATTTATGTCCTTGCTCCACAGGCAAAAGGAATCTCCCAGTTTCCTGGATCACACCCGGTTTCACTCAACAGGTTTATTTTTTCTTTTATCCTTACTGTGGATCAAAATGCTTCACTACATTAAGCCGTTTAGTTTATTTCTATATTGGTTTACCATGTTAGGCTCATCTTGAAGGTGGTCAGCATAATGTTTATTGGCTTAAGCACATGTTGTTTGCAATTTGCTTCTCTTTTCTTTCCCTGATTTAGTTTTCCACCAAGGAAACACCTGGAATAACCGGCTCACACATTGACCAATAGTCTAGGTTTGAAACACAAACTATCAAATACAAACCGGGCTTTCAACTTTTATAAAACAGTCAAATAACAGAAATATAACTAGATAAAATTGGAAATATGCATGTGAAGATAAGGAATTGGCCGAGCTCTTTGTGACTAGCGTTATACTGATGGCACAATGGGTGGAATGGTTTAGTTGAAGTTGGTAATCTGATCAGTTGCTCTTTTTCAATATGCCTATGCTTTTAAAGTATCATGTTCAGGGATAGAGGGTTATCATAATTGATCTGGAAGGCCCATCTGTAAAATGTCACCAAGAGCAAAAGGAACTCGCATGAAAAGATCATGCTAAAAAGTATTTTGGAATAGAAAACTGCACTAGTAACACAATATTTTATATGTTCTGGAAAGGCAAAAACCACTAGTTTTGGGGTTTGTCTTATGCATAAGGTAAAAAGGAGAGTAAATGCGCATCATATAAAGCATAGCAAGAATCCGAAGTGAACAAGCAACTGGTGTTGCTTGATTCTTTTCTGGTCATGTAACGTTCACTGCTTGAATTATATGAGATCTCTGTTGGTACTAGTAGAATATGGTTCTTGACTAGTTTAACCTCATCACTCGCGACGCAGGGAAAACTTACAATTGTTGAGGCAGAGGTATTACTATGCTACATGGAAAGCCGATGGTACACGATATATGATGCTTATAACTTCTGATGGATGCTTCTTGATAGACAGAAATTTTAATTTCCGAAGGGTTCAGATGCGATTTCCCATGAAACAAACGAACGAGGTGATATCCATTCATTCATTTTCCGAGTTCAGTTTTTTCCTCTTGACAAGAAAAAAGATTATCTTCTTTTTTACAAAAATAAAACTAATGGTTTTTGGCTTTACACGTTAAACTGTATCCTTAATTTTGTTCCATATTCTAACCATTAATTTTCACTTTCTAAGGGTCTCGGAAAAGATACTCACAATTTAACACTACTTGATGGTGAGATGGTAATTGATACCTTGCCGGATACACAAAAGAAAGAAAGAAGATACCTGATCTACGATCTTATGGCAATTAATTCAGTCTCTATCATAGAGGTTAGATGAAATTGTTTTTGGAATGTCATACCAATTGTTTGCTTCTCTTTCTTCTTTGTCTTTTAGGTATTTGGTCCCAAGAAAACATGTGGGTAGTAGGTATATCAGTTTCTGCAGGTGGATATAAAGTAAAACATGGATGCATTTTGTCTTGGTTGAGGTTTCATGTTTTTTCTGTAATTGTGCCCTTGGTTTGCCGTATTGTGACATTAATAAGGTAATGAAATTTGATGCAGCGGCCTTTCTGCGAAAGGTGGAAGATGCTTGAGAAAGAAGTAATTGAACCTCGTAATCTCGAACGCCAGTATATATATCAAAGCAGAAATCCTTATTACAGATATGACCTGGAGCCGTTTAGAGTACGTAGAATAAGTACTTCTATTGTATATTGTAATATCCTTCCTTCGAGTTGGATAATTAACTTGCTTGAGTTTGATCAGGTGAGACGAAAGGACTTTTGGTTGCTATCTACAATTACCAAACTTCTACAAGGGTTCATTCCCAAGCTTTCACATGAGGCTGATGGTCTTATATTTCAGGTACTAAATGATTATATCTAGGGGCTTTGCACACCTCATTTTCAGAAAATAATACTCGACATTCTTTGTATTCGGATAAACACAGTTAACTGATATACATTTTTTTTTGTTTTCTCTTTGTGTGTCTAGGGTTGGGATGATCCTTACGTTCCTCGCACACACGAAGGGCTGTTAAAGTGGAAATACCCTGAGATGAATTCTGTTGATTTCCTCTTTGAGGTCGTGCCATTAACTTAATTATTATGTCATCATGATGCTTAGAGAGGTTCTTTTCAGGCATTAATATATGTACCTTCTCTTAGCTTAATGTAAAGGCTGCTCAATCTTGTAGGTAGTTGATGAAAATCGTCAATTACTTTATCTATATGAACGAGGGAAGAAGAAGCTGATGGACGGGAATCATGTTGACTTTAAGAGTAAGCATGTAGTTTCTGTTTCTGCGTAGTGATATTTGTTCCATCATTTGACTGTTACAGAGGCCTCTTTCACACAATATAATCCTTTATCTGTTTCTTGTGTTTCTTCTTTAGTGAATACATCCTGCTCTAGTATTCAAGATATGTTATTCAAATTATACTGAAGATCTTATTATCTCTGACCTAGAAAATCCTGCAAGATGAGGAATATTTTCTTCAACTATGTCCATCCTGCAAATAAGTTTTCACTCATTTTGTGTATCCTATTTCCCAAAACCTTAAGATGGATACACGAAAAGTAGTGACCCTTATTCTTTTCAACCGATTAACATGGATTGACGTTTTTATGAACCTTGCCTGTTCTAGAATTACATACACAACCACTTACTTTATGGGACACACGTGTGCCATGATACACAGTATGTTGCGAGCCAGTCTTTGAAGTTGCACACGTGTCCCATAAAGTAAGTGGTTGTGTATGTAATTCTACAACAGGCAAGGTTCATAAAAACGTCAATCCATGTTAATCGGTTGAAAAGAATAAGGGTCACTACTTACTGGATTCTCGTGGTCTGATTTACTTTCTGAAACTGGATTTACAGTGACGTTGTTGTGCATGTTCCTTTTTTATTTCTAACATCCCTGCATCTCCTAGTTGACATTACTTAGATGGTTTATTCACATATTACATCCTTGAAACAAAACTTTGCAGATGGGGAAGATCCATCAGACTTATCAGGAAAGATTATCGAGTGTTCCTGGGATTCTGAGGAACAAGTCTGGAATTGTATGCGTGTCAGGGTAGATAAGTCCACCCCAAATGATATTAATACTTACAGGAAGGTTGGTGGACCTCTTCCTTCACATGTACTGACCAAACTTCTCCCCAATAACAACATTAATAAGATTACTTGATTACGAGCAGGTTATGCGGAGCATAAAGGATAACATCACAGAGGAGGTCTTGTTAGAAGACATTGGAGAGATTGTCCGCTTGCCCATGTATGCTGATCGGATAAGGAATGACAGCAAGGCTCACAGCAGGCAGCACTCAGGACGTCGAAGGTGATTTACACAACAGATTCAAGTCCAAAATTCACCAGAGAATGGCACAACCTCGAGCTTTTCTCTCTATCAGTAGGGTTATCTCACCTGAATCCTAAAGCACATATGGGTTAGGGTGTATGTACTAAGGCGATATTGTACAATTGCTAAATGCCGATATTCCTTTTATGTAGAGTTAGTAGATGTACGGTAGATATGGGTTTGTCTAATCAATTGAAATGTAGATGATATTAAATGTCCATTTCTGCTTTTTTAATAGTGTTCTGTTTAGGAGAATTATTGCTGAGCCTTATTATTATTTAGTTGCAGTTTGAGTAAGCGCTACCTTATCCACTTGATGAATTGTGTCTTTTACCTTCTGAATGGTGTTGCCTTAAGAAGGCCTAGAGCTTTAGTTGAGTATTAAGTTGCAGAAACTCAGGCTAGCGTGTTCCTTCGTGTTGATCCTCTTCATTAGTATTATCAAGTGCACATTGTGTGCAAAGAGATGGTTAATTGCTTTAAGTTGTAATCTTTTTTTATTTTTTTGAAGCAATAAGTTGTAAATTTTAACCCTGGGTCACGAGGAAAACAATCATTAATCCTTTAATTAAATACCCCTGGATATGAGTTAAGTGGGAATTGAATGAATACCCCTATTATCTATGGGCCTTCATAATTATCCCTACCAACTATATTTATATTTTATTATTAATACTAGATTTACCTTCCTAATATAGTAATCTAAACTAAGTTTTTGTTGCTAATGACGATTTAGATTTATATTACAATTAAATCGGAGAAAGAGAGGTCTTCATTACAACAGAAATCAAATTTTTGAATCATCAACAACAGTAGAAACTAAAAGTTTTATCGTTTTCTTCTTCTTCTTCTTTTATTACTGTTTTTTTTTTTTAATGTGATGGAAAGATCAAGATTCAATTTTAGGTTTTGTTTTTAGGTAATTATTGATGTGAAGATTAACATGTCTGATTTATCGAAGTTTAGTAATTAATTATTGATATAATTTTTTGTTTTCATGTTCATCATTTTGTTTTAGAGATTTTTGGATTTTTTTTTGTGTTTTTCTGATTTGAGTCAGGTTTATGGCTGTGTTTATCTCGATTTAATTGAGTTTTAGATTATTGATTCATTTCAGGTATGAATATTATTTGTTTTAGGTTTTGATTTTGATTTTAATGTAATTTCAGGAATTATCATATAGAAATGGCAAGACGAAATTAAGTAACCAAGATCATTGGACGTAAAAAATGAAGAAGCAAACTCTTATCTTCATACCCCGCTCTTTGTTCCATGATGTTCATATTTGATCCTCCTTGACAAGGTAACCCTAGAAATATTTACTAATTGTATTCAATTGAGAAATTTAATGTTTGATTATTGATATAGGTGACAAGGTGGAGCAAAATAAGTTAATGAATCAACGTAGAAACATTATAGGTTTTTGATAACCAAGTAATCTGTTTCTGTAGTGATTTTTCTTTTTTATAATTCTTGTACTGTTTTTTGTTGGTTTTGGAACTCGTAACATGTGGGTTTTTATTTGAAGAAGTTCCAATCATATTAGCCAGCAGGTTGTGTTAAACTTTGGAATACATTATTTGATATATAAATGTATATATGAACTTCAATTAGCTTCTGATGATTAGGAACATCATTTGTTGTTTATAGGTTGTTGAAACGAAGAAACATGCTAACTTCAGTGATTCTAATTGAAGTTATAAATTATGTAGTTGGTTAGCTCAAACTTCAGTGATTCTAATTGAAGGTGTACACTACCAAAAGCAAAAAGACCACTGTCATTTATTATAAAATATATAGATATATACTGAGTGCCCTTCGTTAAACATGATCCATTTGGAAAGAGTTTATTATAATGTGCGTCCAACATATCTTTTGCACATTTAATAGCCTGAATTCACATTTGAAAAGAATTCTTTATAATTTTGGCCTCTTCTTTAAACCAAACCACGTATTTGCTTCCGTAATTCTAGACCTAATTGTTACTTTCGTGGTAACTCCCACTAGCCTATTTACTTCCACCATTTTTTCTATCTATTGTGTTACATATTTAATACTTGTTTACTTTTATTTTTCCTGTAAAATGTTCATTTCTAGTAATCACAAGTTGTTCATGCACTTGTGTGATCCTTAATTCATAGGTTTCACATGTACAGTTACACTTCTAATACGAAGTTTCCTTTATGGCACGAGTAAAACTTTGGCACAATCAGTTGCTCTTTCGTATTTATTATGGAAATGATAATCAACTTTGTTAATTTCTTTACACTTGAACTGTAGAAACATTGAAGTACCTATAGTAAATGAATTTGTGGTGCAATGGTAACACGACTGACTCCATGTCAGAAGATGTGTATCCCATTCACGCTAGATTCACTCATTCGAGTATATCGATTTTGGTATCAACTTGGGTTGTTGACACCAAATTTTAGTGTCAACTTTTGTTTGTTGGCACCAAATTATAATGTTAACAACATAGTTTTTTTTTCTCTGAATTTTTAATTTTGGTGTCAACTTTGGGTTGTTACACCAGATTATGATGTCAACAACATATCTTTTTTCTGAATTTTCAGTTTTGATGTCAACTTTTGTTTGTTGACACCAAATTATGATTTTAACAACATAACTTCTTTCTGAATTCTCAGTTTTGTTGTCAACTTGAGTTTGTTGATACTAGATTTTGGTGTCAACTTTAGTTTGTTGACATCAGATTATGATCAACAAAACTTTTTTCTGAATTTTCAGTTTTGGTGTCAACTTTGGTTCGTTGACACCAGATTATGATGTCAACAATATAATTTTTTTTTTCTTCTGAATTTTCAGTTTTGGTGTCAACTTTGGCTTGTTGACACTAGTTTTTGGTGTCAGCTTGGGTTTGTTGACACCAGATTATGATGTCAACAACATTTTTTTTTTTGAATTTTCAGTTTTCGTGTCAACTTTGGTTGTTGACACCAGATTTTGGTGTCAACTTTGGTTTGTTGACACCAAATTATGATGTCAACAACATAATTTTTTCTGAGTTTTCGGTTTTTGTGTCAACTTGGGTTGTTGACACCAGATTTTGATGTCAACTTTAAAATGTTGACACCAGATTTTGGTATCAAATTTAGATGTTGACACCACCACGACCACCAATATTCCACCTCCACCACCACCACCACCGTTCTACCACCACCATCACCACCACTACCACCATTCCACCACCACCACTATTAAAACCATCACCACCACCACCAC
>JAJJMC010012048.1:2684803-2716833 GCA_023531435.1 Papaver californicum | reverse complement strand
TAATTCTGAGTTATCGAAGTAAAGAAGACACCAAAATAGGATCAATATATGTCAAACAGAGCCTTTCACGCCGTGATTCATGGGTGGAACTCGAGTTGGAGGCCGAAAAAAAGAGTTCTTCTCTGTTTCGGATCAACACGAATTCTAAGTTGTTTTGGATTATTTCTTTGGATCCTTATCGGTTAATAAGGGTTATGATGGTTTATTAATCCTATACAAAGCAAAGAGAAAGAAAAAAATCACATCTGGGAGTTGAGAGAAAATTTCAGAGAGAGAAAAAAATTGTTCGTTGGGGAAGAAGAAGAAGGAGTACAGACCACAGGAGAAAACAGTCGCAGTTTGCGTTACCTTTTCTCTTTTCTTTTACTGCCCCTAGAAGCAGTCTTTTATTCTATGTTTTAATTTTCCTCTTCAGCAACACAGAAAACAGTCTCAGCAACACTTATATCTGTAGCTGTTTTCTGTGTTACTTTTGTTTTTCTCTTCTTTTAAGCACTTTGAGCTATGAACATGTATTTTGAAAGAGTGTTTGACATGAGGATCTAGACCATATTGCTGAGGCGATGGAAGAAGCCATTTTTCCAATAATAAAGTGATATATTTTATCTTATTATTTTTTTGCAATTCTTTTATGATTATTTTCTTTGAATTAAATTCGAAATAATAATTTTTATCAATTAGTTATGTTTTGTTTTGATGGGTCATGCTTAGTTTAGAGCTATTGATGTCTCATACTTTTGATTTACAACTATTATTTTAAAACTCTAACTTTGATAATATTTTGAATTAATTGAATATATGAGTTGTAAGATAATTATTAATGCTAAATCACTTGAAACATTGGCTAATGGTGGAATCCTTAGTCTCAGTTCTTTCCATAATCTCAATTCAGTTCTACTTTAATCTTCTTTATTTTTAGTATTAAAAATTAGGTTTAAAAATCAAATCTTTACAAGTCTGAGTATCGAATCTTTTACCACTATTTCTAAAACACATCAATTTTTGACGCCGTTGACGCGGACTTGTCTTTAGGTTTAAAGTTTTAGATTTATTTGTAGGTTTTTATTTTTGTTTTTAGTATTATTTTTACTTTGTTCTATTTTACGTTTCTTTGAGTATTTATCTTTCTGATACATGTTTTGGATTTTGTATTAAAAGGAAATTGAGTCAAAGATTTTGGTGATTAAAGACTTGGAGTTAAAGTTAAAGCTAAAAGAACGAAAAAGAAGATTTTTTTTTTATTTATTAGATTTTATTTGTTTCTCTTTTTAGAAAATTGTATTAGGAAATCTTTTATTATTTCTGTAAATTTTCTTTTATTTTTGGACACTTTTGGACTTTATTTTGAGACTTTGGACATTATTATTATTTTTAAACCCTACGGAAGGGTAATTTAAATATGAACTGCAACAGGGAAGGACGACAATTACTATATTGTCTCGGCCCCTCGAGTTCGTACACTGATACAGGAGTCGGTGGCCCGAGTCGACTACAACCGATTCATCCCCCGTCTGGTACGGGAGGTAAGACTCGATGATAAACACATTTTTGTGTCTGATTTGTCTCAATTCTTTATATTGATAGTGCTCGATTGTGTACTAATTGTGTTACTTTATGTATTTATATGTATATTTGGGAAATAAATAATTATGGAAAAATCGGCATGAAAAGTTATAAAGGGCACCCACTAAATTGATAAAGGCATCAAGAATTGATAAAGGCACCAATTCTTTGGTTCATGGCACCCATCTTTTGAAATTCAAATATGCAAACTTAGCAGGAAAGTATATTTCCCATATGTGTAGGTTAAAAACAAGATTCGAAGAAGATTTTGGAGTGTTTAAAGGAAAGATTATCCTCTTGCCTAATTTATAGGAGAGTATACAAGATTTGGAAGACTCAAAATAGAAAGAAAAGCCCACATTCATGTAAAATACATTCTTCTCTGTTTTATTTTGGGAATCAAATATTGTGTGATTCTGTTTTTGATCCTGTTGTTATCTGGTTCGTTAACAATTGGGAAAACTAGGGAAACAATATCACCGAGACTTGATTACATATATGTCAGGAGCTGTTTAAGGAAAAATCAGAACCAAGAAGGGGAATAAGAGCAGAGATTTGATTCTCATTAATGGAAGGATATTCACGAGTTTTGGACAATTATGGATGCTGCAGTATAAACAGGAGTCGATCATAAGACTTGTAGGGGGATGGCAGAGTCCAGATGCACTAGAAAAAATCCAGAAAAAAATATGTTGCTGCTGCTTCTGAAGAACACGAAGAAAGAGACTACGACAACGGTTTCTTCAACTTCTTAGCCACGATTTCTTCATCCATTTGCAACGTATATCTTCGTCTTTGCAACGTTTATCTTTAGCGGCAACTAATATCTTAGCATCTGCAACGTTTATATTCAAGTTCTATTGCAAGAGTTACTCTATAACGTCCATAAATCGTTGCAGATTTCCTGTTATATTACTTTAAGCTTCTTTTCATCTTTTCAGCACTTTTTGAGCTATGTACCAATCTTTTGAGGGTGTTTTGAGTAAGATGAGCTAAACCCCATAATTGAGGCAAGGAGGAAGCTATTTTTACATGATTAATTGGTAACTTTTAATAATTCTTTTATGACTTTTGCATTTATTTTTAATTGAGATTACGATTTTTCTTAATTGATTGTGATTTTATTTGATGGTTTATGTTGGGACCTAGAGATTTTGATGAGCCATGCTTGTGATTTACAATTAATATTTTAAAGATCTACCTTTGGCAAAAATTAGAGTCACTTATTTTGAGTTAGAATTGTATATAATTATTATTTTTGGAACCAATTAAAAGTGATTAATGGTAAAATCCATAACCTCAGTATTTTGAATATTATTTTCATATTTTGTGTATATTTTTAGTTTAAAATTAGTTTATTAAATCTAAAATCAATCTTCACAAGTTCGAGAGTTTGAAACCTTTATTTACCACTACTATAAAACCATCAGTTTTTGGCGCCACCGACGCTGACTTGTTTTTAGATATTTTTTTTATTTTAATTGGGTTAAATTAGATTTTTTATTTTATTTTATTTTTATTTGTTCAATTTTACAATTTTCGGTATTTTTCTTTGTGTTACAGGTTTTGGATCAAAAAGAAATTGGAGCCAAAGATTATATTGATTGATTAAAGACTTGGAGTCAAAGAAAAATCGAAAAGAACGGAAAAACAAGACAAGACTTTTTTTTAGTTAATTTTTTTAATTTTTTTAGGATTTTTCTTTTTCTTTTTAGAAAACTGTATTAGGAAATTCTTATTATTTTTGTAATTATTTTAGGTATTTTTCTGTTTTTCTTATTTTTGGACTTTGGACTTTGAACTTTTGAACTTCATTATTATTTTTAAACCCCACGGAAGGGTATTTAAATATAAACTGCAACAGGGAAGGACGACAATTACGATATTGTCTCGGCCCCTCAGGTTCGTACACTGACACAGGAGTCGGGGACCCGAGTCGACTACAACCGATTCATCTTCCGTCTGGTACGGGAGGTAAGACTCGATCAATCCACGAATCCCCTGCAAGTGGGTTTACTGTATTCCTTCGTATGCATATATGTTGAGGACTGACCATATAAGATAGGGATTCGGATTTCATCACCGTTTCCTTCTTGCCCGCCTTAGGAACACGTTACCTAACGCGAACCTAATTCTTAAAATTTGACGGGAAAGAAGACCGATAGGGTATCAAGCTTATAGGAAACTCGTTCAAAAGGACTGTATTGGTTACTTTGTTAGCCTAACTCGAAGTTCAGGAAGATTATTTTAAGTTGATTCGAGCCGCCTTGTAACCCAAGGAAAGGTTGCCAAAGAGGAAGGGTTATCAAAGCTCCTTAGAGCTTATCCTGTTTCTATTCGACATAATCTAATTCGAATCGTTCTAAGAGATTTGCTAAAACTGTAACTAGTTGCCTTTTGGAAGAATAAAAGATGGTCTAGAAACAATCTAAGTGGAGCCATCATGCTCTTCGTTTGATAGATTCAGTAGGTTTGATTTGGTTGAGTCGGTCTTGTTTGTGTATGTTTAGAACCCCCTTCCTGTTAGGATTTATTTTCTTAGATTATTTGTAAATATATTAGGAAGTTTTTGTTCAAAAATGTCGAACTGGTATTATGAGGACCAATACAATGAATATCAAACTGAATTTCAAAATACACATTATCCATACTATCAACATGGTGCGGATAGTAGTCGGGACCACCACCAACCTTTTGGAGGTTATTACTTATACCAAGGTGATCCCAATTACTATTCGTACATACACCCGTCTTATGAACATGAAAATTAGCAAAATTCGAGTTCTTTGTCTTGGAGGGATGCCCTAAAGCAGATGCAGTCTAGTACTTATAATGAACCTATTATGCCTCTAGAAGAATCACATGAGCAATTGCGATCTAATACTCCTTATGATCCATTTGTTTCTCTAGAGAATTCCATCAAGGAGTTGACTGAGGATACAAGAAGGATCATATTAAGTATGGGGGGAACAATTAGTAGTCCAACTCTTTCTCTAGAAGAATCACACGAGCAGTTGCAATCTAGTACTCCTTCTGATCCATTTGTTTTTCTAAGAATCCCTCAAGGAGTTGACTGAGAATACAAAAAGGTTCGGATTAAGATGGGAAAAAAAATAGTAGCCCAACTCTTTCTCCATATGATTCCCTCAAGCAGTTGATTGAGAATACAAATAGGTTTGCATTAAGTGTGAATGCATGTCTTGCAAAGAATAATATTACTCAAAATAATCTTAATTTCTAATATAGTGCTACCCTTGATAATTGTTCACATATTCAAGAGGACGAGGATAAAATTGGAAACACTACCTATTTAGACGAGGTTCAAACATCTTCATATTATTATGATGATGAGGATAGTATTGGTGAAGAACTTGAAATATACATGCAGATTGATCAAGAAATTGTCACTCCAAATTGTGCTTCATGATGATAGTGTTATTTATGGTTCAAATCCAAATAATTTTAATGATTATTCACCTATTCAAAAAGAAGAGGATTTGACTAGAGATACCACTGTTTTAGACGATGTAGAACTTTCTTGTTTTGAAGCCGATAATGGTTTAGAGGAACGAGTTTGTCCTGAGACTAGTGATTTAGAGTCTAACGATTCGAAGACAATAGTCTCTGACGAAGATGATAAACTCTTAGAGAATTTTAATATGATAGAGGATGATTTGATTCAGGTTGATAGAATAGTTTCCCTAGTGGATTTTTTTTTTATAGACACCCAACCTTTTCAGGTCCCAGAGGCTCAAATACCAGTGTTCTTAGGTCTCCCTTTTTAGCTACATATAATGTCGTCATCAGTTATGGAAATGGAATAATTATTTTTTCTTTTGGTAACATGACTATTGAACTGAATCTATTTAGTATGAGTAGACAACCTTCTTGCAAGATTTATGATTTAGAAGAAGTGAACGTAACTAGTACTTTAGTTCAGAAATCTTTGCCAAACACTTTGTTAGAAGATTCATCAGAGAAATGCCTAGCCCACTCTGGATTTGATGTTGACGATGATAGTGTTATTAATGAGGTGAATACTTTGTTAGATTCAACACCTTTGATGGACACTTATAATATATGGAAAGCTAAGTTTGAACCTTCTACCAGTTTATAAGTCTACCTTATTTCCTTCTATAGAGGAAGTTGATGATAGTTCTGACCTTAAGGACCCTAGAATCCAACCAACAGTTTTTAGTCCATCTGAGAGTAATGTCCACCCTAAGTTTGGGGGTACCGATGATTCTTGTGATTGTCAAGTATCCCTGCTTAAAGTCCCTCACTTGGGGATTAACATTGACACCTCTACTATTTTCAAGATCATGTTCAAACTAGATTCCCTAAGCCTGTTGATGTCCAAAAAGAAGTACAGTTGTTAGAAACCCATCCTCTGGTCGATGTGTTTTACCTAGGAAATAATACCAAGATTGAATTTGTCTTCCGACCAAAACATTTTCTTCCATATGTGGCGTTTGAATTTCAAATGTGTCAGTTATTAAGTTTTGAGACTAAGCCTAATTACTTTAGGAGATTAGAATCGACGCATTTATTTCAGAATAACCACCATTTTCATATTAGTCAACTGTGTGGGTCAAATATGATTGACTTTGAGGATCCAAAATTTTTCAGGTTATTATCATGTGCTTTTAAGTTCTTAGTTGAGTCTTTCCAGAGTCTACAACCTGATCCTTCTGATCCTGCCTATGAGGAAATTCAACATAAAGAGATTTACTTAGACTTTTTCATAGAGCACGAACCTGAACCTCAATTAGATGTAGTTGTCATAAATAAAACGCTAGATATGGATAAGGTTGTACTCGATTTGTTCACTTTCTGGGCCTGCTGCAATTTCCTTCTATTTTGGATAACATTATTTTATTCAGATGACCCACAGTTGTTCCGACTGTTGCTATGATTTATGAGGTGACTAATTCTTTCTTAGTCTGGATGAAGATTTTAAACTTAGCACTTCTTGGGAAGTAACCAATGCTCATGCGACACGGTAATATCTTTCCTTAACTCTTTTCTTTCGATTGGTAACAATTTCTCCTTGTTCATTATTTTAATAATTCATCTTTAGAACATTGGGGATAATGTTATATTTAAGTTTGGGGGTAAGGGAGAAACTTTTAGAGAAAATTAAAACTCCAAAGTCTAGAAACTTGTGAACAATTCAGGATGACACTAACCATTCTAGGTAGATGGAAACTTAGCTTTTTTTCTATAGGAATTGGTGTACCCAGCTAAATATATTCATGAAAGGATGTCTAGCTATGGTGTTAGAAATAACATGATAGTTGTCACCATATCTCGGAGTCTACTTCGACCATATCACCTTCTGTTTTTATTTTTGTAATTTTTGTGTTTCTCTAAGTGATTTGGTGTGGCATGATAGGATTTTAGAATACCTATATAAAATAACAGCAATCGCACAGCGTCTACAATGCAGACAACGGCAAGTACGGATCGAACCCACAGGGAGCGAGGATAATACTTCAATTAATATCTCAATCAACTAATCAAGAATAATATTTTTGGATTTTTCGGAATAGAGTTAAAACAAGAAAAATAAACTAAACTAAACTAATAAAATAAATCAAATGAGAGAAACAGTAACCAAGGTTTTTAGTATCCACCACTATTTCTATTTAATTATTGAAGTGAAACATAACTCATGAATATTCATCTATTGTTCGTTCTATCGACATTACCTATTATATGTATTAGAGTCGCAAATGTCACTGGAACGTCCTAAGCATGGCGCATCAAAAGCCTTAAATCTCATGCATACACCATCTAATTGCATTAGCGAGAAAATAATACAAAACTAATTATAGGTTCACAAATAATATCTGACTCTTCTAATCATACCCCATCTAAGGATTTAACCCAAGCATGAAATATCAAATAAGTAGACAAACATATTTGCTACCCTATTAATTCCACGCAAAGGTTACTGTATTGTACAGAACCGGTGAAGCAAAAACTAATTTTTTATTAAATCAATTAATAAAAATCATGGAATTAATCTATTCAAATCATAATAGTCTGTATCAAATGATTCGATTTAATTGATCTAAACTTTTAAGTGGTTTCAACATAAAACCCTATCTACAAATTAATTTGCAAGACATGGGGATGGATTTCTTCAAATCCATAAAAAATAATTAATAGGAATAGAGAGAAAGAATTAAACCCAAAAGCGTGCGATGTCCTTTCTTCTACTGTATAGCTTCCAACCCAGAAGAGCATATCAGAAGAAATCACTCTTCTCTACCTGATACCTAGCTCTGCTTCTCTGTTGTCTCTTTCACACCTCCAAACCCAGATGCACAATACACTCCATGTTCTCTCTCCTTATCAGTACTTTTCAACCACCTACTAACCTCTCTCCTTGTACACCTACTGACGCAACCTTCCTTCTTTGTCTCTCCTGCGTCTCACGTTCTCTCCCCCTTCGTTCTATGTCCGCCACCACAACCTCCCAGCCTGACCCAGCTGTCTCCCCTATACACAAAAGAGAACCTAAGCTATTTTCTCACCACATCGCTTTCTCTCTTTTTCCTTTATACTCTATCTTCTCTCTCACCAAGAAAACCCCCACGTGCTAGCCTTCTTTTTCATCTCACGTCTCTTTTCTAGTTGTACCGACTCAAAAGAAAACCGAGAACAAAATCTACTTTGTACATCTTTGCCTTAGCCTACACATATCCTCTCCCTATCCTACTCACGTACGCCTAGCTCTTTCTTACCCTAGGTCTCCCCTCAACAAACTTCTATATTATCTCTTCATTTCTTCTTCACGTGCTTGTTTTATGTTCCTGTGAGAAAACTGTTTTATGTTCCTGTGAGAAAACTCAAAGAAAAGTCTGACCGCACCACTCTTCTTTTCTTACGCTCTTCACCTGCCACATCTATTCTTCACACATACATTTCTTGTTTGTTCAGTCATTCAAGTGTTTACTCCAACTTCTTCGCTAGCCCATCTTATCTTGCCAACTCCCTTACTTCACCTGACCCAAGAGCCAACCGACCAAAATTTCAGAGTTCATCTTTTTCAATGGCCCTTCAACTTCTCTTTTCTGCCAACAGGTGTCCACCAATCCATAGTATTATGCCCAGCATAAGCAAGCATAATTGTATATATGAAACAAACATGCCACATAAGTTGATTTAGCCATATTTTCTTGTAACTTCATATTTTATGGGATTGTTCTCTACAACTCGGGAACATGAAGTTGGAATCGCTAGTAATCGCGGATCAGCAATACCACCTATAAAAACAATAAAAATACATTATTAGTATAAATTAAAATACTAGCAAATATAAATTAGACGGTAAATATGTATGCATTATGCTCGTATCAGGGCACCATTATCAAATTACTATCACCTTCAGGATGAAGTAGTGTGTTTGAGATCAAGCCCCATTATTGTATTATTTAGACCATTTTTCAAATAAAAAAATATAAAAAAATATCGAGTATTGACACTTTGGTAGAAATATATGTGTGTTCACCTTGTCTCCGTCGCCAAAATAACATCTATATCAAAAAGGTTAAAAGCTTTAGAACTGAATCAAACTAGTTGTGGAATTGACCAAGTCATTTTGGGAAGGACAAACTGTTGAAGAGCAATCCCATGCTCTTTATAATAACACTAGATTTGATAATCATCAGAAGTTTGACCCTTATTCTATAACCCTGGTTGGAGAAACCATCCTAAACTTTCTTGGTCTAAGGGCCAGAGTCAAGGTCAGTCTAGTAATTCTAAGGTTCCCACAGGTTTTGGATATACTAAGAATCCTTCAGGAATGACACAATTTCAGAATCCAGTAGATAAGACGATCATGAGTTTAACAGAGTTTGTCGCCTCATTAACTCAGAACACTAAAGATTTTCAGCAGTTTGTCAACCAAAGTTTACGAGAAAATCAAAAGATCGTTCAGGATAAAAGTCAGGCTATTTCTAATTAGAAACCCAGGTTGGTCAAATCGCTGAGTCTTTGAGAGAAAGAGAAAAAAATAGGTTTCCTAGTCATACCCAACCCAATCCTAGAGGAGTTCATGAAGTATCTTCTGGTGAGAAATCGTCAAATCATGTGAATGCAATTAGAACCCTTAGAAATAGTAAAGTGGTAGACAACAAGGTAACCATGCCTGATAGTAAACATATTGTAGTTCACCCTTCTGAGCCAATAGCTGAAGAGACTGATGAAGTCTCTAAAGATCCCGATGCAGTTCCTCATAAGCCAGATTTTGTCCCATAGCCCCGTTCCCGTAACTGTTAGCACCAACAAAGAAGGAGTCCAACTTTAACGACATATTGGAGGTTTTTAAGCAAGTCACGATCAACCTTCCGTTATTAGATGTAATTAGGAAGATTCCTACTTATGCCAAATTACTTAAGGATATTGATGGGCACTTAATTCATATTTATTTACCGTCTAATTTATATTTTCTAGTAATTGTAATTGTACTAATTTTATTATTTTATTGCTTTAATATGTAATTGGTATAAAATCCGAAGCTACAAAATAAACACGACTAAAAGGGCGTGAAATTAAAACTCAAAAGTGAAAGAAATGGACATGGCATACAAGTTGATAGAAAGTGGGGCCTTCTGAACAGTGCCAGACTTCTTTTGAGAAATAAAATGTTGGTTGGTGTTGGTCGTGGTTAGATGGCAACAAAGAGTATAAGAAAATGGTTTGTCAGCTGCTGGTTCAATTGGAGGAAGTGAAATAGACTAAACGAGTTGGTTGTTGACGGAATGGTTATTGAAGTAGGTAGGCTGGTGTAGGTGGCATAAAAGATGAAAGAAAGAAAGTGAGAAGTATATTGGCAGGTGGTGACGTAGGAAAGTTGGAGGCTTCTTTTGTTTGGTACTTGATTGGAGAGAAAGATAGAGTGATCGATGGCTGGTGGGGTATAACCAAAGAAGAAGTAAAGTAGGTGGGACTTAGCTAAGACTAGGCAGACAACACGTGTGTAATGTGAAGGTGAGGACGAGCTTCTTGTTTTTGGAGAGGTATAAAAAGAAAGAGAGGAGGACGACAGGCGGAGAGGTTTTCGTTTTAGGGAGAGAGTAGGAAGTTATAGGGAAGGAGGCGGAAGGTGATTGGGGGGTTGGAGTAGGTGTACAGGGGAGTAGATTGAGAACATGCAGGAAAGAGGGAAAGATAGACTTTCTCATAGGTTTTGGGTATTGAGTACGGTGAGAGTGAGTGAAGAAGAGAGGTTAGTAGGTGCGTGGAAGGGACGTGATTGAGAGAGAAGTGGTGAAAGAAGACAGAAGACAAAGAAAGGACATCTGCGTCTGGGTGAGGCGGAGAGAGAAAAGAAAGTATGGGGAGTCTAGCAACTGATACAGAACAATTGGAGACAGAGAAAAACTTTGCTCAGTTTTTGAAGTTGTACAGACAGCTCTAGATATGTGGTTGACGGACTTCTGACCTGAGGAGAAATAGACAGAGATTAGAGCATTGCTCAAATTGGGTTTAATCTTCTTACTCTCTATTTTTTTTAATTATTTTTATGGGTTTTGAGAACCCCAACCCCATGTCTTGCTAATTAATTTTGTAGCTAGGGTTTATGTTGAAACCACTTAAAAGTTTTCGATCAATTAAATCGATTTATTTGATACAGACTATTATGATTTGAATAAGATTAGTTCCATGATATTTTTATTGATTTATTGAAAAATTAGTTGTTGCTTCACCGGTTCCGTACAATACAGTAACCTATACGCAGAATTTATAGGATAACAAATATATTTTTCTACTTATTTGATATTTCATGCTTGGGTTAATCCTTAGATGGGGTATGCTTAGAATAGCCATGTATTATTTGTCAACCTATAATTAGTTTCGTATAATTTTCTCGCTAACGCAATTTGATGGTGTATGATGAGACTTTGAGTTTTTGATGTGCCATGCTTAGGGAGGCCAGTGACATTTGCGACTCTAATACATATAATAGATGATGTCGATAGAACAGACAATAGATACTGAAAACCTTAGTTATTGTTTCTCCCATTTGATTTATTTTATTAGTCTAGTTTATTTTTCTTGTTTTAACTTTATTCCGAAAAATCTAAAAATATTATTTCTTGATTAGTTTAATTGAGATATTAATTGTAGTATTGTCCCCGCTCCATGTGGGTTCGATCCGTACTTGTCGTTGTCTGCATTGTAGACACCGTGCGATTGTGGTTTATTTATATAGGTTTCTCAGAATCCTATCAGATATGTGTACGCAAAATCGAAAGCTTAATGTACAAAAGAAAGCCTTTTAACTAGTCATGTGAGTTCAATTATCCATAACAATACTCCTAAGTACAAAGACCCAGGTTCCTCAACCATTTCTTACACAATAGGTAACAACCGTGTTGAGAAAGCGTTACTTGACTTAGGAGCCAGTGTGAACTTACTTCTGTACCATGTGTACCTCCATCTAGGACTTGGTAATTTGAAACCTACTCAGATAACACTGCAATTAGCTGATACGTCTGTGAAAATTCCTCGTGGTGTCATAGAGAATGTTCTTATTAAGGTCGATAAGTTTATTTGTCCAGTGGATTTTGTTCTCCTTGATACCCAACTTGTCCCTGACCCAGAGAATCAGATACATGTGGTATTAATTCGCCCATTTTTAGTTACATCTAATGCTATCATTAACTGTCGAAATGGTATTATGAACTTATCTTTTGGTAATATGACTATTGAGTTGAATATATTCAATATTAGTAAGCAACCACATGAGCTAGATGATACGTGCATTGAACAGGTGAACATGATAGGAACATTAGTTCAGGAGTCATTACAAAACACTTTGTTAGAAGATCCATTAGAGAAATGCCTAGCCCACTTTGGGTTTGATTTTAATGATGATAGTGTGATTAATGAGGTGAATGCTTTGTTAGATCCAGCCCCTTTAATAGACACTAGTAATGGATGGAAAGTTAAATTCGAACCACTACCATTTTCTAAGTCTTCCCTAATTCCTTCTTTAAAAGAGCTGATGTGATTTTAATATAGTGGTAAAAAGGTTCGATACTCAGACTTGTTAAGATTCGATTTTCAGACCTAATTTTTAATAACTAAAAATACATAAAATTAAAATAAGATTGATTTAAAATTGATGGGAAGAACTAGGACTAAGGATTCCACCATTCGCCAATTTTTCAAGTGATAAAAGTCTTGCAACTCATGTATTCAGTTTAATCAAAACATTGTCAAAGTTAGGTTTTCAAAATAATAGTTGTAAATCGTAAGCATAAGACATCAAAAGCTCTAAACCCAGCATGACTCATCAAAAGAAAACACAACTAATTATAAAAACAATTTTTTCAAATTTTAATTCAAAGCAAATAATTATAAAAGAATTGCAAGGAATAATTACCACTTTATTATTGGGAAAATAGCTTCCTCCGTCGTCCCAGTGATGGTGATTAGCTCATTGTATTGGAAACACCCTCAAAATAGGTTTGCATAGCTCAAAAAGTGTTTACAATGATGAAATAGAAGTAACACAGAAGAACAGACACGCTTATAAGCGTTACAGAAGAAAAAAAGGAAAACAGATAGAAAGAACGGACTTCAGGCGCTTCAGAAATATGACTGTATCAGCGACAGTTTCAGCGACCGTTCGCTCCAGCCTTATGTTCTTCCCGTGTTCTTCTCTACAGCAGCAGAAGTGTTTTCTTCCTGAAACTCTTCGGTAGTCTCTGCTATCTCCCCATGAGCTTTTCTTTGATTCTCTTTGGTATTTATAGGCTTTGGATACCCTAATAACTCTTCCTAAGTCGATAAGGATGCAAAGAAACATCCAAATCCAACTCCAATTCCATGCAAATCCGAAACAGAGTGAAACTCCTTTTCCGGCTATGAATCGATTTTTCAAGCAATTTTCCCGGCGTGAAACACTCAGAAGTGATGTGTTTAATCTTTTTTTCGAATTCTTCTTTAATTGGGTAACTCAGAATTACCCCAAACTCTTTAAGACTCGATTTTCACCAAACTCAGAAACTTTCTCACGTGAAACTTTTTCTTCCCGCCATTTTTGATTTTTGAATTTGAAATGAAGGTGCCCTCAATCCAACTTGTGGGTGCCTTTAGCAATTTTTCCGAGTGCGTTTATCACTTTTCGATCCAATTTTTCCATAATTATTTATTTCTCGAAAATACCTACAAAGACATAAAAAACCAAAAATATTACAAAATCGAACACTAAATAGATAATCGAGCGCAATTTAGACACAAAAATATGTCTATCAAGAGCCTTCTAAGTTGGACCTTAAACAACTACTTGATAACCTGAAGTATGTGCATTTAGGACCATCTGAGACTTTACTGTGATTGTAGCATCCGACTTGGATAGTAACCATGAAAGTAGGCTAGTGACCGTGCTTCAATACAATAAGGAAGCTTTAGGGTGGACCATAGCAGACATTAAGGGTATAAGTCCTACTGTTTGTATGCATCAAATTCATTTAGAGGATGATACCAAACCGTCTAGGGAGATGCAACGTCGACTTAACCCTAACATGAAAGAAGTAGTTCGAACTGAGGTGCTTAAGTTGTTAGATGCGGGTATTATCTACCCTATTTGAGACAGTAAGTGGGTCAGCCCTGTTCAGGTTTTTCCCAAGAAATCAGGTATCACTGTAGTCCAGAATGATAACAAGGAGTTAATCCCAACCCGAGTGACCACGGGGTGGCATGTGTGTATCGACTATAAGAAATTGAACAAGGTCACAAGGAGGGACCACTTTCCTATTCCTTTCATCGACCAAATACTTGAGAGATTAGCTGGACATAGCCATTATTGCTTGTTAGATGGTTTTTCTGGTTATAATCAAATTGTTATTTCCCCAGAAGACCAAGAGAAAACCACTTTCACCTGTCCCTTTGGTACCTTTGCATATAGACACATGCCTTTCGGGTTGTGTAATGCACCCGCTACTTTTCAGCGTTGTATGATGAACATATTTTCTGACATGGTAGAAAGGTTTTTAGAGGTTTTTATGGATGATTTTTCAGTATTTGGATCAGCTTTTGATGAGTGCTTGCATCATTTTACATTAGTGTCGACTAGGTGTAAGGAAAAGAAATTAGTGCTTAATTGTGAAAAATGTCATCTCATGGTTCGATCAGGAATTGTTTTAGGGCATATCGTATCTTCTAAGGGTATAGAGGTAGACAAAGCCAAAGTTGACCTTATTAAGACTTTACAGGTTCCCAAAACTGTACGAGATGTTAGGTCATTCTTAGGGCATGCGGATTTTTATCGTCGATTCATTAAGGATTTTAGCTTGATTTCTAGACCTCTTTGTAACCTTCTTGCAAAAGATGTTAAGTTTGTATTTGATGATGCTTGTTTAGAGGCTTTCGAGAAGCTTAAGATTTTGCTCACTACCGCCCCCATAGTCCAGGAACCTAACTGGAACCTACCCTTTGAGATAATGTGTGATGCTTCAGATTATGCTATTGGTGTTGTGTTAGGTCAGCGACAAAAAAAATTACTTCATGTGATTTACCATGCTAACAAAACTCTAAACTAAGTGAACTACACCACCACCGAGAAGGAACTGTTAGACATTGTTTTTTCCTTAGACAAGTTTAGATCCTATCTCTTAGGTTATAGGGTTATAGTCTTTACTGATCACGCTGCTTTGAAGTACTTTCCGTCTAAGAAGGATACTAAACCTAGATTGATTAGATGGATCCTTTTGTTACAAGAATTCTCGTTAGAAATTAGAGACAAAAAGGGTGCAGAAAATATAGTAGCATACCACTTGTCTAGACTTGTTGTGGAGTCCCCTGATGATTCTCCTCTTGTGAGAGATAGTTTTCCTGATGAACAACTATTATTTGTTTCCCAATTACCTTGGTTTGTGAATATAGTGAATTATCTTGTTACTGGTCGAATTCCTTAACACTGGGTTAAACAATATCGTTCTAGATTTTTAACCGAGGTAAAGCATTTCTTTTGGGACGATCCTTATTTGTTTAAGTATTGTCCATACCAGATTATTAGGAGATGTATACCTGAGAGTGACCAGTCCAGTATTATTTCCTTTGTCATGATCATGCTTATGGGGGTCACTTTAGTGCTAAGAAGACTGCTGCTAAGATATTGCAGTATGGATTCTACTGGCCGTCATTGTTTAAAGACACCCACAGTTACTGTGTTGCTTGTGAGCGATGCCAGAAGTTAGGAACCATTTCTCGCAGAAATATGATGCCTTTGAACCCTATTTTAGATATTGGGGTCTTTGATGTGTGGGGAATTGATTTTATGGGTCCTTTTCCTAATTCATTTGGTTATTTTTACATCCTTGTCGTTGTAGACTATGTATCTAAGTGGGTAGATGCGGTTTCGTGTAAAACAAACGACCACAAGGTTGTTGTCCAGTTTTTGAATGATAACATATAAGCACGTTTTGGTACACCACGAGCTATAATTAGTGATGGAAGGTCACACTTTTGTAATCTACCGTTTAAGCTTTTGATGAAGAAATATGGTATTTTCCACAAAGTAGTTACCCCATATCACCCACAGACTAGTGGTCAAGTAGAGGTTTCCAACAGGGAGATAAAACGTATTCTAGAGAAAACAGTTAATCCTAATAGGAAACACTGGTCGTTGAGGCTTACTGATGCCTTATGGGATTACCGTACTGCGTTTAAGACTCCCATTGGAATGTCACCCTATCATCTAGTTTTTGGCAAGGCCTGTCACTTGCCCGTCGAGTTTGAACATAAAGCATATTGGGCTGTAAAGTTGTTAAATTTTTCACTCGACAAGGCAAGAGCTCACATGAAGCTTCATCTCAATGAGTTGGAAGAGATTCAGAAAGATGCATATGATAGTGCTAGGGAGTATAAGAACAAAATGTAACTTGTGCATGGTAGAAATATTTTAAGAAAGTCATTTTCTCCGGGTCAAAAAGTTCTTCTGTATGATACTCGTTTGCATGTATTCCCCGGGAAGTTCGCTCTCGGTGGACCGGTCCTTTTGTTGTTCGCAGTGTTTTTCCTCATGGTGCTATTGAGATTGAGACTCAAGATGGTATAAATCCTTTCAAGGTTAACGGTCAGAGATTGAAACCATTTTTAGAGCCTTTTTTTACAGGTGATGTTGAGGAGGTCCCTCTGGAGGACCCTGTTTACTCTGATTGACCATCAGAGTTGTTTTCGTACATTAGTAGGTTTTATTTTTCGTTTTTAGGTTTTTATTTTCTGTCTTATTCTCCGTAGAAGGATTGTTACGCTTCACCCAGGTACTATCTTTCTGACTTACCTATTTATTCCTCTTTTTTCTTATCTATTAGTACTGTTCTTTATTTTGAAACATTGAGGATACTGTTTGATTTAAGTTTGGGGGTAAGGGAGAAACTTTTTAGTGCAATAATAAAAACTCCAAAAGTTAGAAGCATGCGAACAATTCAGAATGATACTAACCATTCTAGGTAGATGGAAATTAGCTCTTTTTCTATAAGAATTGGTGTGCCTAGTTAAATGGTCTATTCATAAAAGGACATAGTTCAGGTGTTAGAAATAACATGATAGTCGTCACAATATCTCGGAGTCTATCTCGACCATATCACCTTCTATTTTTATTTTTGCAATTTTTGTGTTTCTCTAAGTGATTTGGTGGGGCACTAGTATCGAATTATTATCACTGCCAGGATGGACTAGAGTGTTTGAGATCAATCCCCATTACATTATTTTATCTTAAATTTTTTTCTTCGAGTATTGACACTTTGATAACAATATGTATGTGTTCTCCCTGTCTCCGTCGCCTAAGCAAGCGTGGAACGCAGGATCCATGAGAACTATCATGTAAGATACTGATAAGGACCATGCGCTTGGATTCAATTTGATCCAATCATGTTGTCAGTATATTAATAATTGTTTTATTTTCAATAAATCGATCGCTGGGACCCTTGTATATACTAGTTGAGTCGATATTAGTATTAGGATTAAGAGAAGTGAGAGCGTATCTCAATCCATTAGGATTCATCCTGGCACTGACCTTCAGATGGATATGGGAAACACCGTTCACCTTTGTCAACATGCACAAACTTCATTTTGTCTATATCCATCTTCTAAATATTTTCATGTGATTGAACTTTGATAGATTCCGAGTATCGTGGTTGAACGACTATCTAAGTAGAGCTTTGTTTTCTTATATATGAATTTTAGTATGCTTGAGTAAAAACTCGTGTATAACAATTGGACTCATATAGGGTAATGATTCCCATAGCCGAAGAATTTAGTATACCAACTAAATTGCTTGTTTTTGACGTAAAAGTTTTGTGGATATATCTCTTGTAAACCCTCACGAGACACTAATCGTCCACTAGGGACACCTAGGGATTTAAAGGCTTATTATATATGCTAAATGTAGTCGTCATTCCTACGAAAGTGAGTTAGGATTTTATTTTATTTTTAGATTAGATTTGCTCGAAGACTAGCAAATTTAAGTTTGAGGGTATTTGATAGACACATGTTTGTGTCTAAATTGCTCTCAATTATGTATTTTGTTAATGCTCAATTGTATACTCATTTTTGTTTTTTTATGTATTTGTAGGTATTTTTGGGATATGAACTTTTATGGAAAAATTGGCTCAAAAAGTGATAAAGGCACCCGGGGAATTTGATAAAGGCACCCATGAAAATTACTAAGGTCACCCATCAAATTGATAAAGGCACCCTCCCTTTTTTGAACTTAAATCCGAAATTGGCGGGAAACCAATTCTTTACGTGTAAAGTTATCTGTGTTGGTTTTAGAGTGAGTTTTAAGGGATTTTGGGGTAATTCTGAGTTATCGAAGTAAAGAAGACACCAAAATAGGATCAATACATGTCAAGCAGAGCCTTTCACGCCGTGATTCATGGGTGGAACTCGAGTTGGAGGCCGAAAAAGAGAGTTCTTCTCTGTTTCGGATCAACACGAATTCTAAGTTGTTTTGGATTATTTCTTTGGATCCTTATCGGTTAATAAGGGTTATTATGGTTTATTAATCCTATACAAAGCAAAGAGAAAGAAAAAAGTCACATCTGGGAGTCAGGAGAAAATTTCAGAGAGAGAAAAAAATTTGTTTGATAGGGAAGAAGAAGAAGGAGTACAGACCACAAGAGAAAACAGTCGCAGTTAGCGTTATCTTTTCTCTTTTATTTTACTGCGCTTAGAAGCAGTCTTTTATTCTCTGTTTTAACTTCCCTCTTCAACAGCACAGAAAAAAGTCTCAGCAACACTTATATCCGTAGCCGTTTTCTGTGTTACTTCTATTTTTCTCTTCTTTTAAGCACTTTGAGCTATGAACATGTATTTTGAGAGAGTGTTTGATATGAGGAGCTAGACCCTATTGCTGAGACGACGGAGGAAGCCATTTTTCCATTAATAAAGTGGTATATTTTATCTTATTAATTTTTTGCAATTCTTTTATGATTATTTGCTTTGAATTAAATTCGAAATAATGATTTTTATCAATTAATTGTGTTTTCTTTTGATGGGTCATGCTTAGTTTAGAGCTATTGATGTCTCATACTTTTGATTTATAACTATTTTGAAAATCTAACTTTGGAAATATTTTGAATCAATTGAATATATGAATTGTAAGATAATTATTAATGCTAAATCACTTGAAAAATTGGCTAATGGAGTCTCAGTTCTTTCCATAATCTCAATTCAATTCTACTTTAATCTTCTTTATTTTTAGTATTAAAAATTAGGTTTAAAAATCAAATCTTTACAAGTCTGAGTATCGAATCTTTTACCATTATTTCTAAAACACATCAACTACGAATACAAACCATTGGCAATTAACATGGGGTGCATTTTTGTTTTCGTATTCGTAATCTTGCTGAAATAATGGCTAAGATGGAAAACAACAAAGTGTATCCATTGTTTTTTTTTTGTTTTTTGTTTTGACATTAGCATCAGTCTTACCAGAGGCTACAACTACAGTAGAAAAAGTGTTATTCAACATAAAAGTTGTAAAAACTTAATTAAGATATCGAATAGCATATTAATGGATGAATGATAATTTACTTTGCTATATAGAAAAAAGTTGTTTTAACTTTATTGATAATAAGGTTATCATATGACAGATTCCATAATATGAAATCTTATCTTGGATAATTATTGTGAAGGTAAGGATTCAATAAAAGATCATTATCACAAGAAAAATGAAATAATAATCTTTTAATTATATTGTTAAGTGCCTCTACCAACATAATATTCTGGATCCGCTGTTGGCTGAAACTTACTCTTTAGAAAGGCTATAAGCCCATTCCTCTCGATGATGCAATTATAAACTCATTTTAAAATTTGTATCCGTTGTCGAATCGATACAATTTTCAGAAATTATTTTTTTTAGATACGTACATTTGAGAACAATTATTTTATATTGCATTGACCTCATATTTATAAGAACATGCCATAACACCTTTTCTAGGTACCCCATATTTTGATGATCTTGTTGGTATAACGATCTTGTTATGACAACCACCCCCACAATTATGTGGTACACCAAAATTTCTCACTGATTTAACACTACTGGACGTGGATTCAAATTTCAAATTGAAATTAGGATTTCCAAGTGACACCTAGGAAATATTAGTTTGATTAATTCCATAACTCCAATGGATAATTCAACCTAATCCAATTGGTAGAACCATGCGATAAATCAAGTAATGATCGCATACCAAATTGGATACTGATCAAGAAGAAATCTCATTGTTTCCCCCACATTTCATGTCATTCTCAAATGTCATGAAACAACAAGAACTGAAGAGCCGTTCACAACTTCAAGTGTTTGGAATACCAAAATTTTCCCATACCGTACGTGAGAAAATAAACGGATCAATTCCGACCAATTATGAAATTGTTCTTCAATTTGATAAATCAAAACTTTTGACTAACCAATTATCATGTTTCCACCAAGACTGCAATATATTTGGATTCGCATTCTTTTAAGTTAGACAGCCACTAAGATTCTTGTATACAGTAATCATTCATGGCTCTTCTTAATAGTCATAAAGTTGATGATCTCCTGATCATGCATTACCCCAAACTAACTGGGTCCCTGATTAAACTTTGGCAACATAAAGTTTCAAATCACTTAGATTCCTATATATGCATGATCAATAACTCTAACTGTTAATCATCAAATTAAAGGAATAAACCTTATAGAGAGCCCAATTTCCATCATCATACTTAATCTCCGTATTTTCATGACTATTTCTGACGGTCATGAAAATCATAAGGACTGCGGACTCCGTTTAAAATACTCTATACAGGATCTTAGGTTTCTAGAGGGGAAGACTGAAAACGGTAACACAGATAATGTTTCAAACTAACTTACAATTATGCTACATTTATAACAGACACTAATTATGGACCGGTGCATACGGATGTAAGTTATAACTGCCCAGTTGTTTGAAACTCAGATACAAAGTTGATACACAATTACACAGACATTCTAATAAATAGGCACATCGCTTCACTTTTACCGGAGATAGTGGACATACAATGTTTCAAGGAATTCATTATATCCAAAGATGTCAAATCATAACAAGCACTTACTAACTGGTGCCTACATGATGTATCTTGTCGCACGAAACGCAAAACATGCATGAATAGGCGCTTTATATAAAACAACTACTATACCATTAGGATTCAGGGATATATTTCATACGAAGTGAACCAAAAGTTTCATAAGGGAACTGGAACATGCTACTAGGGCTACACATCGGGTGGGTCGGGTCGGGTTTAGCCTCACTCGCACCCGACTCGCTACATCGACAGGTATTTAATTTTCACCCTACTCGACCCGCCGTAAAACGGGTCGGGTCGGGTCTGGCCCGACTTTATGGCGGGTCGGGTACGAGTGATCCGCTATCACCCGCCCAGACTAATAATCCTGTTTCTGTCCTGTCCGGTTCCTGTCATGTCCGATTCCTTTCCTGTTCCTGTTCCTGTCCTGTACTCCTGTTTCTGTTCTGTATATTGATCTGTTTTGTATCATGTATTCCTGTTATGTTCTTAATACTAACTCGATACTACAAAAGAGTCACATTCACATTCACATTCACATAACCATGCGTCCATGTCCATTCAAAAGTTCAAATAAGTTACAGACTACGAAAGAAAAGAGTTGTATGAAAGAAATGTTATGTAACTTAGGATTGTCAACAGTTGAAAGAAAACCATATATATACCTAAAAGAAAAGAAAGAGCTTTAAGTTTAAGAACTCGCCAGAATCAACTGTCGCAGGATGACATTGGAAAAAACTAACTTAAAACTTCCTCCTCCAGGTCACCGAATACGATTCAATCATCATCTATGATAATGGAAGAAGCACCAAGGTTACCAAATAGCTCTGCAACAAAAGAAGTGAACAATTAGAATGAAAAGAAATAAAAATAGTAATAATAGTATAAGAAGTTAAGAACCACGAAGTACAAATTATACCCGACTCAAGAACATCAACCTCCTCCTCCTCGACTCCAAGGCTAGAAGAATGTTTGTCAATTGGTGTACGTAACCAATTTTGCAATAAAATTAATGCCTCAAGTGTTCTAGGCTTTAAAGAACTTCGAAAAGGATCCAAAATTCGTTTTCCGGTACTAAAAGCTGATTCAAAAGCAACAGAAGAAACAGGTATAGCAAATATTCTTTGGCTATGAGTGGCAAAATGTCAAACCTCGCAGAGTTGACCTTCCACCAAAGTAATATATCAAAAGAAGAATCCTCATTGGTTGGCGAGTAGATAGGCTCAGCCAAGTATTTTTCCACCTCAGATCTCCTATGCTCCTCCACAGTATTTAATTGGCTTTTTCGTTTATTCCTTTCTTCCCTATACTTAGCCTTGTTAGAAATAGAAGAACCTTGAGCAGAAGTAGAATTAGAGTTACCTACAGACTCGGATGAAGATATCACACTTTCAGTTGTACGTTCTAATTTATAAGCTGTGAACAGTTCATCAAAATCCTTTTTAACTTTATCAACCCAAGCTTTTACCCTTTTTTGTTTTATCACAGGGTCGTAATGCACAACTAAATCTTCAACAGTCACATACAATCCTTGTTCTTTCTCTCGTGGATCCAGAAGTACAGCAATAAACATCAACGAATTCATTTTTTTAAAATCTCCCCAATACTTGTTGTACTTGAGCAACATTACATCGCCCATGTGACTTAAGAAAGGATCCTCGTATCTATTTTTCCAATCGTGTAATTCTTGACGAACAGTACCGAGTTCCTCCAAGAATGAGTGGGAAGTAACATATGTAGAAGCTGAAAAAGCAACAGTTGAATCGTAGAATACCTTTAGAAACTGAATCAGAACTCTGGCATTGCACCAATCATATCTTTCAGGAGCATGCACTGGAGGCCTTTTCTTCTTCTTGGATTTTCTAAGAGCAACATCTACTTCTTGTTCTTGAATATCTACTTCTTCTTCTTCATCGTCAGAATCTAGATCAAAATCAGCATCTATATCAACATTGTCATCACCGTCACCCATAGAAAAAAATAGAACTGAAATATCATAACAAAACTTCTCACGGAATGCCCTATCTGACTCATGTAGCATTTCAAAAGCTTTTTCATACCTCTCTGCAGCAACTAACATCAAATAAGTAGAATTCCATCGCGTTTTCACATCCAAAATCAAAACTTTTTTACAATCTATCCTTGTCATCTCAGCAACATCCATAAACTTCTTCAATCTTACGGGAGATTTCGTGACATACTTTACCACTGCCCTGATTCTGAGAATTGATATATGGTACTTTTTTAAACCATCCTTAACGACAAGAGCAAGTACGTGACCCGCACATCTAACATGCAAAAATTTAGCTCCAAGTAATGAAAAACCCCAACTAACAACTTGTTTTCTCAAATAATCAATATCAGTTTTATTCGCAGATGCATTATTTTGGAGTATGAAAATAAAAAAACACTCAGTAGTCCCCTAAAATGGTACAATTACTGAAACCCTGATAATTGAGGAATGTATAAGTTTTTTACAGATGGACAAAGCAATGAAACAGACACAGATGCAATTTGCAAACCAGCTACACAAAGATGCAAAACGATGAAACAGACACAGAAATAGTCTGAAACTTTTTTATCAGTTGTAAAAGAAGAGGAACTAGTAGAAGGAAAATAACAAGAAGAATCAATAGTAATCAGAAACTAAAGCATAATCAACTCAATGACACTACATCTAAACAATCTTTAAGAACAGTGACACTACATCGACTAATTAAGAGAACCAAATTGAACAGAGGCATGCTTTACTACAAAAAGCCCTAATATCACAAATATTAATTTCAAATTAGGGAAAAGTTATTTATCAAATTAAACCTTCTGAGCATCACAATCACTCAAAACTAATGAAACCCATAATCAATTGTTACTCAATCATGTAATTATACAAACAGAAATTTCAATTAGGGTAATTTTTTTTTAAAACAAACAGTACCTGTACCTGATAGAGATTCAGAAGAAACAAGGTGGTGGTGATGATTCTTGGGTTCACGTTGGTGGTGGTGGTGTGCTCTGTATGTAACCTCTGAAAGAAATGAGAATTGATGAAGAAGAATAGAGAATAGAGAAAACTGAAGAGAATACATGGATAGAGAGTAAAAGAGAGACTAGAGAAGGCAGTCGATGAAGTTAAGTATTAACTTAAGAAAAAGATGGCGGGTGGGCGGGGCGGGTCGGGTGAGAGGAGCTATCACCCGCACTTGACCCGCCAGAAGTCGGATTTTAATAAAATCACCCGCACCCGACCCGTTCATCGACGAGCCGGGTGCGGGTCGGGTAACTTTAGACGGGTGCGGGTCGGGTTGGCGGGTTGGGTCGGGTTTGTGCAGCCCTACATACTACCATGAGATAAAAGTTCTTCTTTCTAAAGGGATCATTAATCTAAAATGAAGAAATCCATATTGCACCAAAAGAAAAGCACGTGACTAACGTTTAAAACATCAAGTTATTTAATCTGAAGTACACAACAAATTCACGCATGCATGGAACTTTGAAAGTCAAAAATAACTGTTCATACTAAACCGATCAACGAGACAAAGATATAAATATCCATGCTGCTTCGTATACCGTGAATTATGATGCTAATAATCAAACACACTTAACATAAATGTACGAAGGTACTGTTGAATTTAATAGCACAAGTGTGTGTTTAGCACAAGTGTTTGTGTATGTGTGCATGTGGAGTGTGTGAGGGATTGTGAGCGTATGTATATTGCACGTGAGAGCTCTGGAATAGTTGAGTATATAACCGAAAGAAGAGTCATGTAACATCTAACTTTCCTATTCAATCAAATTCATTTGATCAAATCGTCTGTAGCTCCAATGTAGAATTATTGTGATTCTATCATGGTATCAGAGCTCAGTCTCAGATTTATCTGAGGGAATCGATCCTTCTTCATCATCACATTAATTCTACAACATCAATTTCTTCATCACAACTGTTCTTGATTCAACACACAGTTCTTGAAGAAAAATGGAGTTCTTGAAGATTTGTTTTGCAAGTTGGATTTGATCCTGATCTCTGCTGCAACGTCTTCAAGCATGATTCTTAGGTATGAAATTTGATTTTCTCACTTGTGCTCTTGGATTCATGGATTTCTTCTGCATTTTTGGTATGAATCTTGATTCTTCAATCTCAAATGTTAAAGTTGGATCTCTGATGGTAATCTTAATCTCATCCTGTTGATTACTTCATACTTAATCTCATGTGTTCAATTTCTATGCCACTACTTCAACAACATCCAGTTTCATCTTCAATCACAGATTTACATCATAATTAGGTTGTTTTTAAACTCTAATTCCTTGATCAAAATCTATTGTTCTTGTTTCCTGATGCCGAATGGATCTGAGCATGTTCTAGTCTGCTACACCAAGGTCTAGTTAGGTAAAAACTTAATGTTGTTCCACTCAATTGGATTCAGAAGAAGTGTTGAGAGTTTGTGGATGAAAATGATATTGCACATGGTGCTTAATAGTTCAGTTTTCATTCTTCCAATTTCAATTCTTATTTCAAGGCAGTTCTCACTGCAGTGTTGAATTATTTTGCGATTTCTAATGATGTTTTTATGTTTGAATTTTGAATTGGAGTTGGTGTGTGTACTGCATACATTTTGGAGCCTTTTTTGTTGAGTTTGTATATACTCAGTATACACCCTATTGTTCTTATTCTATCTTAGTTAGGTGTTTCATTTTTTGAACCAATTTTTGTTGGTGAATAATAAACCTCCTGTGTGAATGTGTGGATTTTCTCAGACTTGTCCTATTCACATGTGTGCACTGAATCTCAGACTTGTTGGCAGCATTTTCTTTCTATCACTTTGTATTCGGTTCTTTGTTCTTCGTCAGTATACGCTTTCAGAAGCTCTTTTGTGCTTTGGAACATGTTCAGCGCATAGATAAATTCCCGTGGTGGTAGTATTTTTTGATGTCTAGAAGTTGCAAGCCCATCAATCTACGACTTTGCATATCTATTACTTCTTGAAGCTCTGCCTGTTCCTCCAATTTTCTTCTCAATAACAAATCCTGGTTGTTGTACAACATCCTTGCTCTACCGAGTTGTTGCAAGACATAAAGGTCTCTAGAGTCTAAACCGGTGGGGGTAGTACAAGATGAATATTCTTCTCTTTCGCCTTGGTTCTGTTGCTTCTTATCAGGGAATTTCCCCTTTTCCCTTGTAAGGCTTGACTAGGACGCGAGCATCACAAACGAAATGTGGATTTCCTTTGGCCAGGATCAGTTTTACAGTTTCCGGGTACACAAATGTTACAAACCCGAACATTCTCTTCTGCTGATATGGAATCCTCACATCTTGCACTGACCCTTTGGGTTCTGGTTTTGGATGGAAACCATGTCTGTACTATAACAGAGGTTACTGTAAGAATGGAACGACTTGTCGGTTCCTCCATGCAACGACATTCTCAGGTTTTGCATCCCCATATTTTCTCCCAGCTGTGAGAGTATGTGATTACTATTTGTTGAGCCTTGTTGTGCTTCGAGTGTATCATGAGATGCTTCCACATCTGTTAAGTAGGTGGCTTTTCGCAGCAAAGGTTCTTGAACCACTGGGTGCTCTTACTTCTGGTAGTCAGTTCTTGAACCACTGGGTGCTTAACTCAACAATACATGTTTGTGTATTCATGTCCCTCCGCTACCAAACATTACATATTCTCCAAATTCGTGACTTTGGAAACCCTGGCAATGTGCGAGCTATTGGGGAATTCTGCCGTGAAGATGACGAATTGTTTCTCAATTCTCAGGCCCAGTACATGGTAAACTTGGACAAAGTTAAACAACAAGAAGATTGGTGTAAACCAGGCTGAAACTGGCTTGCTTCTTCACAACCAGATACGAGGTGGTTCTTTTTTGAGTGGCATCAAACAGTGGTTGCTCTCTTTTATCTTCTGTCTTCAACACTCAACTCCTCCCTTGAGAGAAGCCCAATTTCCATCTCTTTGTCTACTACACAATATTGTTGATGTACAATTTCCAGTTGCGTCATGCTTCTTTTTGCAGTGCTGTGACAGATGGTGCACTTTCTTTGCAGCATTATTTTCCTCCTATGTCTCCTCTCCAACATCAGAATCAACATCAGACTCAACTTCTTCATCATCAGCTGGTTTTGCGTAAGTCACAGGTCCAAATCCTCCATTGAGACATCATTCTCCATTGATGCTTATGCCTGTGCGAGTACAATTGAATTCACAAATCCAGGACCTGTAATAGCACGAGTGTGTGTTTAGCATAAGTGTTTGTGTGTGCATGTTGAGTCAATCTCAAATGGCGTCTCCAAGCCCCCTTGAGCTTGCGGTAGGGTAATAGCACAAGTGTGTGTTTAGCACAAGTGTTTGTGTATGTGTGCATGTGGAGTGTGTGAGGGATTGTGAGAGTGTGTGTATTGCACGTGAGAGCTCTGGAATAGTTGAGTATATAACCGAAAGAAGAGTCCTGTAACATCTAACTTTCCTATTCAATCAAATTCATTTGATCAAATCGTCTGTAGCTCCAATGTAGAATTATTGTGATTCTATCAAAATTATCTAAGAAAACGAAAATTCCAAGCAGAAAAAATGAATTGTCTTTAATATTGTTAGAAAAATATATATTTCGGTTCTCGGAAATTATGTCGGCGCGGCAAACAAAATATTAATAAACAAGAAGGTTAAGAATACTTATTGAATTGGTTGATCAAGGTGAGGATCACTCTTTCCTTAAAGACATTTCATCCCGCAGATACGGTGTTCACTGTTTTACGGATGTCGTCTTTCAAGATACAACGATGACGCCTTGTAGTAAGTAGCACTATAATACTATTCGACCAACGAATGTTGACAATTACTGTGCCCTTTATAATGACTTGACTCTAGACATTTTTATTTTTCTAAAATCATTGTGAAAACTCTTTTTAACTTCTAAAATTCATCCAAAACTAAAACAAAAGATGACTATGTATAGAGTTAATAGTGACTCTACAAGGTGTCTTTTTATCCATAGGTGACTCACCATGTCTAATGGTGACTCTCCATGATACATATTCATGACTAAGTGTCTTATGGATAAAAAGCCATATCTCTTGGTATTTAAAATTTAAAAACTATTTTCCGCTCACACATAATTTTAATCAAAAATTCCAACAATAATACATTTGCTCAAGGCACAGATCCTTTTATAATCTACGACCCGTTAGCGAGAGAATCTATCTTTGTCCCGAAATATAATTACTCTTAATTGCCTCCGGATAAATCAACCAAAAGGCTTAGGTATGGTAATGTAGTAAGTGGGTTTGGCTATTGTTCTTCAACTAATGCTTACAAGGTTGTTACAATATATCTTCATCAAAGGGAACGTAAGCGGCTACATGTTCAAGTACATATTGTTTGCGGTGGGTGGAGATACATTGGTTTAATCGACCGTTACAAAGGGTTACACAATCAGTTCTTCATCACCAGGCATCTATGCAGATGGAATACTTTACTGGTTACACTATAGGGATCATAAGTTACAAGAAGTTGAAATTGTGGCCTTCGATTTGGAGCATAAGGAGTTCAGTTACATCCAATAGCCATGTTCTAAAGAATTTAAACTCCATTTGCTGGGGAGGAAATAATAGTTTGTATGTCATAACAAACAACACAAGTTCTCACGTCTGGGTTAAATGAAACCTTGACTAAATACCACTCAAAGAAAAATGTGATTTGTTAAATACAACCGAATCATTTGTAACAATATTGTTATATACAACCCATCATGTTGATCGATTTGGTCCAACCTTAAATCTAATCTAAGCTCTCAGTGTTTCTTCCTTGTTTGAGAGAAGACTGTGAAAGTCACCAACATGATTTTCTGCTAGCTTCTCTTTCATGGAGAAAATCATTCGAAGAATTGGCTGAGAAGCTCAAAATCCTTCTTCTCCAGAACCCCTTTCATGCTCTCCAAAAAAGAAAAAAAAAACAGAGAAATAAAAACCCAAAAAAACACACACATAGAAATGGCTCATATGCTACATGACTTGCAGGCAGTCATTCGTCTTTGTTAAGTACTCAATTTACATGTTTTATCACTGCGATATGAAAAAACCCTAAATATAAACTTACCGTAATTAAGAACGGTTAGTTATTTTTGGTTGGTTATTTTTAGATTATGAGTAGGATTTGACTTGATTTTTTTGGGTTATATTTAGTTACTTTTAAAATAAAATATTTCAGAATTTTAAAAGTAGTATCTCGGTTATATTTAATCCAAATGTGAGTTGCATTTAGTCACTACCTAGTTTAATACCAAATATTTCAAATACTAAGAGATGTACCTAGATTAATGGCTTATTGGCAAAGTCTTCGTTGGACCAATATATATTATTTTTTTCAATTTAAAAATTTATTCCTAATAAAAACTTTTATCCTCTTCTTCCATATAAAATCCAATTATTATTATTATTTTATTTGTTTTATATTATATATATTTTTATCATATTTTAACCAAATCAATCGGTCATTTATATAAAAAAATTATTATAGGAGAGAGATTTTGGATCTATTGAGGACCGATCTATTTTGGTGAAAAAATAATAGAAAAAATAAAATAAAAAATAATAATAATAGTAAAGGAAAATAATAATAATAAAAAAGAATAAAATAAAAAATATTAATAAGTCAACGGTTGAGGTATGGAAGAAGATGATAAATGTTTTATTAGGGGTAAAATTATAAAATTAGACAATATTTTTAATAAAAGTATAGAAAATTAAAAATAATCTAGTCAAATGAAGATAACAATCAACTGCTGGTCCATGCACCATCTATTAATATTTGAAATGTTGGATACAAATTAAGGTGTTGGTCATTGTTTTAGGGTATTTGAAGGGTAAATCATAATGAATATGAGAGACCAAAATCGTACAAGGCTAGCCTAAACTAAGAAATTGCGGTTCATGCTTTACTTCGGTTATAAAGGAGGAGAAGGGTTGATCTTATAAGGGAGGAAAACAGAGAAAGATGAGATCATAGTATGGGGAATTCTAGTTGAAAAATACAAGTCTTTGTAGTTGAGTAAGGTGATACGTGTCGTAAGTGCAACAAATTACTTTACATATTTCCCACTAATACTAACAATTAGTAAGGATCGTTCCCACGAGCGGAGATGTGTAATTGTTATTCATTTTCAACTTCTTATGTAACTAAGGGGAGATTATAGTGAACTAAACTAAAGCAAACTAACAAAAGAAAATACAATGTAAGTAGACGTTGTGATCAAGGGAAGAAAATACTAGTTAGAGGTTTCATCTTCTATCACCAAACAAGCTCGTCAATCGTTTAGAGATTGATAAGTGCATAATTTACATATTTTAAGTATCATTTCCTTATACTTATTTGCTATATTTTGTGTGAATTACTGTGTATTATTATTACTTTTGTAGTTTATGTGTTTTATTAGGTTACATCTCTGAAAGAAGTGAAATTGAGCTCTACAAGGAAGAATTGCTAAAGACCCAGTGGAACTCGGTCAAAATCCAGGATTTCTTATCACCATCTTTTAGAGAATTGAAAGACGAAGTCAACGCAAAAAGAATGAGGTCATTCCGAGTTCGTATGAAGAAGTTATGAGTAAAACCGTGAAACCAACTTGGATTTGGTATCTGTTGGGCCTTATTGGGCCTGCGCGGGAAGAGAAATAAGGGCAGCGTTTTGGGCTTGCCTTTGACGTTAAAATTAGGATTCTTGTTGGTTTTTGAGGAGGTTAAGTCTCATAATTGGATAAGGAATCAAAAGGAAGTTGAAAAGTTTAATGAGACTAGGTTTCCTAGTTGGATAAGGATCAAGAGAAGGTTACCAAAGCCTATATAAAGGGGAGCCTAGATACAATTTTGGGGAGAACTTCAGAGAGATAGAAATTATTATTTTCTTAATCAATTTGTAATGGCTTTTAAGAAAGCCATGTCTAGCTAAACTCCACCACTGGGACAATGGAGGAAGCATTATTACAATAAATTATCATTCCATAATCTATTATAGAATCTCATAACGGATTTTATGTGTATTTGGTAACCATTATAAAAACTGATTCTTTTAAATAGAATTGAAAATAATCATGAAAATAATGGGATTTGGGATTACCCTATATAATAACCGTAATCGCACGGCGTCTAACTAGTAGACAACGACAAGTACGGGTTGAACCCACAGAGAGCGGGGAAATACTGCAATTAATATCTCTAATCAACTAACCAGAAATAATATTTTTGGATTTTTAGATTAATGAATAAAATAATAAAACTAACTAAACTAATAAAATAAATCAAATGGGAAAGTCGGTAACCAGGGTTTTCACTATCCACCACTATTTCTATTTAATTACTGAAGTGAAACATAACTCATGAATATTTAGAGTCGTAAATATCACTGGGACGCCCTAAACATGGTGCATCAAAAAGCCCTAGTCTCAAGCATACACCATAAAATTGCGTTAGCGAGAAAATTGTACGAAACTAATTATAGGTCCACAAATAATACCTGACTATTCTAAGCATACCCCATCAAAGGATTTAACCCAAGCATGAAATATCAAATAAGTAGACAAATATATTTGCAATAAGTAGATTTTCAAAATAACAACTGTATACCAGAAGCATGGAACATCAAAAACCTAGGTCAAGCATGTACCATCAAAAGACGTCACAATTGTTTAATGAAATTCATAAATCAAAATCATGGAATTAATCTATTCAAATCATAATGGTCTGTATCAAATATTTTATTTAATTGATCTAAAACTATAAGTGGTTTCAACATTAAACCCTAGCTACAAAATCAGCAACACATGGAGATGGGTATCTTAAAACCCATAAAAATAATTAAAAAAATAAAAAGGATTAAAAAAACTGATATCACCGTTGTCACCCGGAATTAGAG
>JAJJMC010012048.1:2558585-2684793 GCA_023531435.1 Papaver californicum | reverse complement strand
CTCTCGTCTCAACTATTCAGGAGACAGAGTCTCTCTCCAAAATCCGCTGCGAACTCCTGTACACGAACTAAAAACCTCCCCCTTCTTTTCGTCTTATATAGAAAACCTAGCAGCCGTATTTACTGACCCTACCAGAAAACCTAGCTTCCCTAGGTATTCGTAGCCTTCCAATCATAGCCATCACCTATTCTCACGTACATGGCTTCACTTTCGAGCCTCCAATCACCTCATTTCCTCTTTATCTCTTAATCAATAGCCCAACCTTTCACCTAGCTGTCTTTTCTCACTACTTTTCTTTGTACTCCTCTTCACGTGGGATGTTACCCACTAGCCGTCATCAATCACTCACAATGCCACTCTTCCAACGTCACATTCAGCAGTGCCTATTCCTTCTCATTTCTAGCTGACGCCTCCACCAAAGGCTAAACCGCCTGTTTTCCTGACGCTCATTGACCAACTCTCTTCTTTTCTATTTACTCATCACGTGAAGCAACAGGTTTGGTGGTCCACCTTTAATCTTCTCACCGTGTATAAAACAAGCCTACTCCCTATCCGTCCTTTCTCACTTCTCAACCTCCAACGTCCAACACTTTTTCTGTCAGTCTTGTACATACCGTGTTTCCGATCTCCTGTACACTTCAAAGTCACACAAAGCCTGTTCACAAATTCAGTCCACGAGTGGATAAGATAAACACCAAATATTCGAAGTCAATCATTCAAGTTTTTCCGTAACTATGGATTTTATGTAAAGTACCTATAAAAGCATAAAATTAATATAAATCGAAGATTGGTAAATACGAATTAGGCGGTAAAAATATATGAATTAAGTGCCTATCAGGTTACAGATTCGGTCAAGAGGAAGAAACTTACAATTCTTTAGCCGATGGACAATGGAATCTAACCAAGGGATCCATGGTCATTGCAAAAGTCAAGAAGTGTGTCACATTGTATAAAACACAAGTGAATATGGTGAAAGGTTAGTTGAATGCTAATGATAAAGATTCAACCTACGATATGTGGCATAGACGACTTGGTCATCTTAGTGAGAAGGGAATTCAAGTCTTCACCAAAGAAAAGTCCTGCCAAATGTAAAAGGTATGTAATTGGGTAAGTGCACTCATTTCTTAGTTGGTAAAAGAACTAGAGTTTATTTTCATAAAGCTTTACCTAAGTAATTCTAGTATTCTAGATCTTGCTCATTTTGACGTGTGTGGACCTTTAAGGGTCAAAACACTTGGTGGTGGTGTTTATTTTGTTACTTTCATAGATGATGCTTTAAGGAAGGTTTGGTCATATGCAATCAAGACAAAGGATGATGCTGTTCTTGTGTTCAAGATATTTCATAGTATGGTGGATCAAGAAACATGTAGAACCTTGAAGTTGTTGAGGTGTCAAACTCACAAATAATATTTCTCTACTTCTCTTACTCTAACAAGTAGTACAAGGATAAGCAGGTTTGATCCCAAGGAAAGTATTAAGCAAAAGTTGTATAAGAGTGTTCTTAACTAAGATTATTGTGATGTAGAAATTCTAAAAATTATAGTTTGTTATCAAATTATGAGAAAGAATTGATCAAGAAATCATTCTCCACTGCCGAACAAAGATATTATTAATCATTCAAGTGTAGCCTTTAATAAATTTCAATCGTCAACAACTTTAGACAAGTTATAAGCTCAACTAATATCTGGAATCCTAAATTAACCGTATAGAATAAGTTCTTTAGCGAATTCTAATCAAGTGAACCACTTAAAATAGGCTTTATATGTGTAATTCAAGAAATTGCATTATTATTTGTGAATCAAGTTGCTCCTAGCCACATGCTCATAAGCTCGACACGTTAAACTAAGGGTTATCTTTTACGCACTATTGTCCACAAAATCCCTTTGCAACAAATAATGTATAACTATTTGTGTTGAGATTACTATAAAGATTACACATTAGAGTTGTATAAAGTATAAATGGTGGGTTTTATCAAGGGTAAAATAGTAAAATTATATCTCAGACTCGGGTCTGAGGAATATTAAACCTCAAACTTCTCCAGAGAATTTTTAATATGGGTACTCAGACACCTGTCTCTCTGTATGTACGACTGAGCTTGTTAGAATACTACATACACGATCAGAGTTACTGAATTAATCAACATTCATCACTGTACAAAATCATCAGAATAACACTAGCACTTATTACTACACCCCCAGATGTTCTATGATTTTTACATTACAAACCTCAAGCTCCTAGATGGATTACCCACTAGTATAGAGTATTTTGAGTATCATTTGGTGCTATATTGGGTAGGCGAATTCCCAAAATTACCTTATATCAACATTCATTCTCAACTGAATAGTGTTGACTTACTAAAATACCTATACAACTTTGTATAAACAAATATCAAACTTCTAGATGGATTACCCACTAGTGTAGAGCAAGAATATCATTTGGTGTTATATTTCGCAGGTGAATTCCCAAAATTACCTCGTGTCGAAAACTATTCTCAACTGAATAGTGTTGGCTGACTGAAAATACCTATACAACTTTGTATAGAAATTACATACGAGTTTACTTGACTAAAGTACCACAGTTGTGCTTAGATACCAAGTCAAAATTATAATAAACACAATTTCATAGCTTATACTAGCTAAATCTTTCCATGGTGATATTAATCCCTGCTAAAGGAAGCAACTGACGTGAATGGCATAAAAATAATTCAAGTAAAGGCTTTGAAAACACTAAAATATAAGTTAGCAACACTTATAAGCGTCTCAAACGATCAATGAACACTTCCCAACCCTAATTGACAAAGGAAACGACTCAAAACTGTTTTAGCCACGATCCTTGTTCGTCTTATCTTGGACACGGACCTTGTCCATCTAAGTAATGAATGCGGACCTTATCTGTCTTATTCGAGATATGGGCTTCATCCATCTTAGTCTCAAGCACAAGGCTTGTTCGGCTTAGGGATTAAGCATAATGTTTGTCCGCCTTAGTTTAGGATTATCCTTGTATGTCTTAGGCTTTTAGCACAAGGCTTGTCCGCCTTAGATAAAGCACAAAGCTTGTCCGTCTTAGATAAAACAAAATCCTTGTCCGTCTTACCCTTGGCCCTAAGCTAACCTGTCTTAGGCATTAACTCCTAAGCATGTCCATCTTAGGCATTAACTTCTAAGCTAATCCATCTTATGTTTAGGTCCCAATGCTAATCCATCTTAGGCTTGGTTTCTAAGCATGTCCGACTTAGGCATTAACTCCTAAGTTAATCCACCTTAGCATTAAATCCTAAGCTAATCCACATGACCATTAATTCATAATGCTCATCCTCCTTAGCATTAGTTCCTAATGCTTGTCCGTCTTAGCATTAGCTGTTAATGCTTGTATGTCTGATCTTGTTTCACATATACAAGTTCCAAAACCCTAACTTGCTTATCAAAGGTCATACTAAACCCCACTCACATATGTATATACTTTATTTTTTTTGTAAAATCTCATAGAATTTCATTCAGGATAAAATAGAGATTACATGGACTTCAAGAACATCAATATCAAAGTTCAAAATACAAATAAAAGGTACTAACAACGGGTATTTCGTGAAGAGAAGTAACGAAATACCAACAAGAATACCAAACAACCCGAAGATTGAAGGAATGGTTCTTAGATTATAATCCAACCATTTTAATAGAGTTTATTCTTCTAGAAAAAGAGATCCTCTCATAAAAAGAGAGTAATATGCCCAAAGTCTTGAATCTTGATCATCATACTTAAAGAACTCCCACCCAAAACCTCCATTCAAACCACAAAGCAATACCATCAGAGCACATAGAAAATCTCCATAAAGGAGAAGACACAAAAAAAAAAGGGCAAAACACCCACAAAACACCATAAAATCTCCTAATAACAATGGAGATTGAAGCAAAAACTTAAACAAACCTAACCTAAACTACCAATTATCCAAGAAAACAACAAAAAAGAAAGAAACCTACTCAGATTTAGCCTAAAATGGACCAGATCTGAGCAGTAAGGATTAACGGTAGTAAGGGTTATTTTTTAGTCTTGAGAAGGATCTAGAGAGGAAAGATAAAAGGATTTAGGAATTTTTGAGACTTCTCATATACGTATGTGCTGATGCTCAACATGTTACACTTATTTCTACAAAGCAAGCATGTCAATGCAAATTGACCTAGTTGAACAAACAACTGTTCCTCGTGAATAAAATAAATAAATACATATTTTGTTTAAGTTTAGTATGCTAGACTCATCAGGCTAGTCAAGCAAGACAAGTCTTTAGTCAAAAGACTAATTAAACAAGTCCCATTCGACTTAACACTACTAATGCTTAAATGCTACAAAATTACACGAGAAATCAAAGATGTCACAAATGGGGGATATTTACTAGGGTATTGGTATGGTGGTCTGCGTCATGTGGTGCAGCAGTGCATCCACAAAATAAAAAACTATGGAAATTTTCGATCAGCAATTGAGTAGAGGAGTGGTGGGTTGAGCAAACGTCCATTCAACCTTAAAGGAAGTGGAACAGTCACTAACACTTTCTCCACCTTCTCCACTTCATCACTACTCAACCATCGACACTTTCTTCAAGATAGGAGGTCATAATAACAGTTACAATAGTTATGATATAAATAGATTCCTCAATCTATTGAACACGGACATACATACAAGTCTAAGTCGAACACAGAACAACATAAGTCGACCAACCTTGATTTTCTTACTACCTTCTAAGTCGTACACAAAGAATTGTTCATAGCTATTGACACCTATTATATCCTACACAATCTGATACTCTGACGTCAATCTTTCTCCCGGTTCCCTCCCTAAGACCAACCCTTCTCCTTCTTCTTTGTGACTGAAGCAAGACTGGAACATCCATTGCTTGGTTTAGGTCAGGATTGTACATATCGATCTCTCGAATCTAAAGAAAGTACTTCAACGATACAAATGTTTAAGGATTAGACGAATTATCACTTGCTCACCCCATTTTTTCTAACTTAGCCTCTTAATATATTTTTCCAACAAACAACAAGATACCAAATTACGCACTTAGATAATTTACAAGCATCTCATGGTCATAAAAATGGTAAAAGATAATCAACAAAAAATATTTATCAAAAAGTTAACTTGTAAAAATTGATTAATAAAACATGTTTGAAGTTTCAAAATCCTCCCTGATCAATAAAAAAATTTAGTAACTCATTATTTGGAGTTCACAAATTAAATAAAAAGTTTGTTTTTTGATGTCAAAGATGAAACTTGGTGATATCTGGTTTGCTCCCAAGAAGGCAATGAACTAAATTAAACCCATCTCAAAGTTATGTAGGAAAGTGATGCATTATAAACATTTGAGTTGTACTTAAAGACTTTGAAGGAACTTCTTTATTTGATGCAAGATGAAAGGACATGAATTTTTTTATTTCAATTCGATATTTTCCATGTAATTTTATTCCAAAAACTTGTAAACAGAGTGCTCATTTACAAGTTTGGTCTAGGAACAACAACCCTACTATGTTTTAGACCTCCTATCCTGTATGGTTGTCAAGCGTACTCAAGAATGTGGCTTAAATTTAAGGAAACCTGCTTTCTTAATAATAAATTCTGAAGTGATGAACATAAATTCTAGAAATCACAATACCAACAAAAGGTTTAAGATGGTCAACATGTCTGACTAAAATCACAAGGATCATTTTAAGATAATTCTAAAATTTGTGGATGAAATCCAGAAACAATATTTCTTTTTCAGGAAGTTTACATTTTATTTAGTGACCACATTTTTTATTTTGTTACACCGATTTCGTCATCCTGTTAATAGATATTTTCTTCCTTTCAAGCCCAAACCAAAACCCTCGAAACACAAAAACCCTACACCCCTACCCCCATCTCTGACTCTCACAGAAGAAGAAGAAGAAGAAGAAGAAGAAGAACCTCCATTCTTAAACCTCTGACTCTCATTCCTCTCCTTCTCTCCACCTCCACTAAACCCCTCTTTAAATCTTATGATGTCTCTGACGACAACTGAATTTGGTACTTCATCACCACCAACATCGTCATCGTCGTTGTTCCAATTTCACATTCTCCAACACTGAAAAATATCTAGAGAGGTAAGTAGTTAGTAGAAGTGAAAACGAGAGAGAGAGAGTTACGGCACTGGCTTACTTTATTGTGTGGGTAAGAAATTTCAGTCTCCGAGTGATTAATATGCTTATTTACTGCTCGGCTTCATTTTTGTTTATTTTTTGGATTAATTGGAGTGTACTTAATATGATGTGATTTTTGGTGAATTTTTGCAGTAGGGTTTAGGTTTTCTTGTTAATGGGAAATGATGATATGGTAACGACAACAAGTGAACACGATAATGGAATGAATAATCATAATAGGAGGAAAACCCCTTTCCAACTTGAATCCCTTGAGAACTTCTATTCAGGTAAATCCATTTCTCTTTATTTTTATTATTTCTTTAATTATCTGAATTCTGTTTTTGCTTTTGATTGTATAAGATTTTCATTTTCTTGGTATCAAGTGAGTTTTTGTGGATATTCAGTTTTGTGTTTGTTCTCGCTAGGAAGCCCATTCTGTAGTTATGTGGTGACTGTTTTATTGATTCATTATATTTGAGTGATCCAGTTCCAGAAAGTGTACTTTTGTAAGCTAGAGTGTATCTGGGAATACCAGAGATTGCTTAACTTTTGGTTTTGTATGCAGAGGAAGCGTTTCCAACGCAAGAGGCATTGGTGGATTATGCTTTTGTTCTGAATTTGACATATAAGCAAGTCCGAGGATGGTTTGCTGAGAAGAGGAGGAGGGATAAAAAAGGAAGGGAAGGGGTAGAATTGCCTGGTAAGAAATCCTTGAAGGGAAGTTGTATTAAAACTGGGAGATGTCCTGCAAACAAGAGAAATCTACGAGATTCTGTAAGTAAGAAACCGAATGCTCATTTGTCTTCAAAAACTAGTCGATCAAAGATGTTCAAGAAGGATGCTGGGAAGTCCAAATGTTCGAATATTAGAAACCATGGGGAGGAGAGGCTGATAGACTTGTTTGGGAAAAAGAATAAGAGTAAGCAGAAAAAACGGAAGCTTAGCTACATTCAAGATATTTTGCCGTCTGACTACATTTTGAAGAAGGTGTTTAGAAAAGACGGTCCTCCTCTTGGTGTAGAGTTTGATTCTCTTCCTCTGGGAGCCTTTTCTCATCCTGCTGTCACAGGTGCAGTTTATCATCCTTTTTTTTGGCTGTTTTTGTCCATAATGGCTCGATGTTTTACACGGTTAATCTCCCCACCTCATGGGTATTGTATGTTAGGAAAAACAAACAAATATTGGTTGTAAATGGTTGTATGACTGTATGATTACCTTCAGCTTACGATGTGTTTCTTTAACGTATTGCCGTATTAGTCTCTTCTATGACTCCAATTGTATGTATCAATCCATGGTAGAAAGTTCCACATATGATCAAATACTTGTGCTTTTAGAGGGAATTGTTTTGATTGTTCAGCAAAGTATGCAAACTAATAACCTCTTCCTGAGTCATTATGTAAACTCTGGTAGAGAACATTGTTGTCTATAGGGTCTGAAAGGAATTTCCATCGTAAAGATTGAAGTATACTTGACTATGTACTGGAAGCAGTTCTAGTTGGTTCGATTCCTGCGTTAATGTATGCCTTTTGGTTTAGTCACTACTAAAAGCTTTCTTATTGATGAAGTTTTTTCTGTTTATGTTTTTATTCATTCTTGTATCTTATCAGACACTTTACTTATATTTTGAATATTGTATTGCCCAGATGCTTGTAGCTTTCCTTCCACTTGTGCAGACAACGAAAGAGCACCTAAAAGGAGAAAGGTAACATACATTACTTTTCTCGAAGTTAGTTTGAGACTGGATTATAAATTTATAATTAGTATACATTCTTTGCTTCTAGTGAGATATCCCGAAGGAGTGAGTTCCTTATTGGAGTGTATAATCAAGTCGATGTTAATTGAATGCACTAGTACTTCAAATATATGCCTCCAGGGTTCTTGTTTGGTATGGTTTTTATGTAAAACAGCTTTTATTCTGGTCTTTGTTACATAAAGAGATAATGTTGATTTACAGGTCTCCAAATCTCTCATTTTGCAACCGCAAGCTTGCAAAAGTAAGAGCGTTCCAGTGAAGCATGGAATAGGCAAAGGCCTGGTGCTAAGACATGGTATTGGTAAAGGCCTGATGCTGAGACATGATGTGGGGGAACCTTCGATGATGAGGCATGGTATGGGAAAAGGTCTGATGATGAAACATGGTATCGGAAAAGGTTTGATGATGAAGCATGGCATGGGGAAAGGTCTAATGACTGCACGGTATGCAGTGAACACTAATAACATTGGTATATTTTCTACTGATGGCCGTATCACGGTTAGGAAAGGTAACAACTTGAAATTGTTGAAATCTCATGAAGCTACGCGTCAGAAAACAAAAAAGTCGGTTCATCAAAAGCTTGCTGAGGTAATTCTTTTTTTTTTTAAATTATCCCTACATGTGTTCTGCTGGTGTTGGGGTTGCATTTAAATTGTCTACATGTCTTGATCAGTTATCAGCTTCACGTTTTGAATTTGAAATATTGGTCAACTAGGTACAAGTATTTATTGACATTATATTCCCTGTTATAGAAGCAGAAGAGTTTACGAAATAAGGTGCAGGAAAGAAGGAAACGGGTGGTTAGGAAACCAAAGGTAATTATGTTTTCACTCTATTTTTCTGGTACAAATTAATGTGTTAAGGCTCTGTAAGTTAAATTTTGACTACAATTTATAGATGCAAAGTCGAAAGAATGGAAACTCAAATAAGTCACGCCAACAAGAGTGCAAACTCTGCAGCGGGGAATCGAGAGATGAAGACACCTCTAATGCGTTTGCGACATCGCTGGATGATGAGGAACTCGAGCTCAGGGAATTACAAGAAGGACCAAATCCACCAATGTGTTCTGCTAATTTAGCTTCTAATGGAATTCATAGTTGTTCACTTTGCAAAGGTTTGGAGATGATCTAATTTTAGTTACTTATATATATAATTGCTGTTCACTTTGTAAAGGTTTGTTTAAACCAGTTAAGTTTCATTTTCACATACAATAGCGCGTTAATATTTAACAAGCTCTCTTCTATTTATCCAGATTTGCTGCCTAGATTTCCTCCAAATTCTGTAAAGATGAAACCACCCTTTCAAATGCAACCTTGGGTTTCTTCAACGGAACTTGTTAAGAAACTGTTTAAGGTTTGTGTTTGCTTCACACTTTCTGTCTTGCTATGTCTAAATGTTTTTGTATTGTAAACCTGCACATGAACAGTTACTGTTTATTTTACTTTTTACATACTTGATCATCTCTTGGTTAAATATAACAACAATGATAATTTTTTGCATAAACGTATTCAGTACCTAGCGTTCATTTACAAATGATCATATTATACCTGGCATAGAAGCCATTTACACACATCTCTAGTCGAAGATGTTTAACTTCAACTGACCTTCGTGTTCAATTCTTCGGTATAAAGGGTTGTTACAACACCAAATCGCAAACCTTCTCTACCTGAATTTAGTTTCATATACAAAAATAAAGTTCGTCAACAATTACTACATAATTGGTTGTGGTGTCAGCAGTACTCGTGATGGCAATGGAAATAGTGATGGATAAACTAATTGTTTGGATTATTTAGTGCTGTGTAATCTGATATGTTCTTGTGAAGTACCTTCTTTATCAATTGATGAGGTTTTAGCTAGTATTTTAGTTCATGTTACATTCAGTCACTGTTCTGGAAATACTAAACACACAGCTAATCTGAAGGATTTTCTGTTTTTTCCTGAACAGGCTTTTCGCTTCTTTTATACACATGCAGTCACAGTTGACATGAGCCCGTTTACTCTTGATGAGTTTGCCCAGGCATTTCATGATAAGGTCATTTCATACTCTCCATATAACCAAATATCTTTGTCAGTACTTTCTGATTTGGACATGCAAACTCTCAAGTGTTCTTTAATTCTTAGGATTCCTTGTTACTTGGAGAAATGCATCTGGCTCTTCTCAAGCGTCTTCTATCAGATGTTGAGGTACAGCTTAGTAGTGGGTTATATTCCCACGCAAGCAAAGACAGCAGGTTTCTAGCGTTTCTTCACTATGTAAGTTTACTCTTCTGTGGTCACCGCTATCAAAATTACTTCAGTTAATTATTATACATATCCATTTAGACAGCGCTGCAAATTAATTTTTTGACTGTGTTTATTAGCCTACATGTTCCTTCGTCTGTTAAAAGTACTATGTGGATTGTGATTCACTAAGATTGGGAAGAAAATTGTGGTAAAAATAAGGTTTGTGAGCACAAGAGGATAAACAATCACCCATTAATGATGCCCACAGTAAGGTTATCCACTAAGCCTAGAAAATATTGGAACTGTACGACTACTATATGTGCCAGAATTATGTTTCAAATGAGCTAGATAGTGCGTTGTACAACATATGTAAAATGTTGGCTGAAGGACTAATGTAGAATGATGTGGCTGAAAACAAGTTGATTTTTTCTTTTTGAGCCGAAGAACTAATTATAAAGGTTAGAGTGGAAGATTGAAAGTAAAGCCTTGCAGTGTGGTATGGGGTTTCTAACTGTCTCCTTAAGGTCAGTTGCTGTTATAATCTTGTTTTTGAAGCCAGGACAAAAAAGTTGGTGTTAGCAAAACCAAAGAATAAATATGCTCTTTAGGCTGATTTTCCATGGATGGAGACATAACTAGAAAGAAAAGAGTCTACTGAAATATTCAGTTGGTACCTTTTAGGTTAAATCCTAAAGTTCAGATCAGTTGGTGCAGAAACCAAAAGATCTTTTATAGTAATAAGTGTCAACAACTATCTTGTTCATACATAATTCCTTTGACAACTTCTGTTATTGCTAAAAGAATCTATCTTCTATCTAGTATCTTCTCCAAATTCTAGGTTCATTTTGGTACTTTACGAATATGATTTATTGCATTTACTTTCAGTTGTATTGTCGTACGGTTATAGATCCATATGCTCTAAGAACAGTTACAGATGGAGAAACTCTTCAGAGTAGGAATGTATGGTAAAGATTTCCCCTTTATATTGGCAGGCCAAAGATCAAGAGTTAAGAGTGAAGTTCTGGAATAGATCTTTGAATCCTCTTACATGGACGGAAATACTGCGCCAGGTTTTAATAGGAGCTGGTTTTGGTTGCAAACGATCAGTGTTGCGTAAAAAACAGCTTGAAAAGGTAACAATGTTCTACTGGCCTGATTTATGCAAACATTATTACATAAATGTGCATTTGGACCAGTGTACTTCATAATGCATTTGCAGGTAAAAAGATTCGTCACATGGCGAAATTAGACATGCTGGTCATATTTTCATTCGTCAGAGAGTTGCTGGGAATGTTGGCTGAATCTGTTATGAACTCCTATTTGCTAAAAATCTTGAAGCATGCTGCTCGTTATAGTTAATAACCAAGACTCATCTTAACGCAGTAGTTTTTAGGAAAAAACGTTGTGGAGAACCAGTGCAGGAAATTTGCATTGCTTCCAGTTGCATCTTCTTGTAATCTGATTTGTTAAAATAGTCTTACTCATTATATGAAGGACTAGATAGAAAAGTCTAAACAGACTGAAAGTTATAGACATAAATTTATATATGGTTTACCACAACCCCGTGTCTTAAAACCTTTCATGTCATTTTACAGGAAGGAAATGTTATGATAGAATATGGTCTCTTTCCTGGTACTATGAAGGGTGAATTATTCAGTATTCTTTCTGAGCAAGGAAATAATGGGTTGAAAGTACCTGAGTTGGCAAACTTACTGCAGGTGAATTTCTTCATACTAATTATGTGTTCTAAAGGTATATAAGACCATTTTTATTAACTAAATGTCTATATTTCTTATATCTAATTGACGAATACTGGGCTTTTGTTCTGAAGATTTCCGACTTAAATCTCGCCGAAACAAGTGATGAACTGGAAGTTCTAATATATTCAACTCTTTCAAGGGACATCAGTTTATTTGAAAAGATTTCACCTTCGGCATATCGCGTCCGAAAAAATCCACCAAGTAGAGAACTTGCGGGAGAATCAGATAGTGAAGACTCTAAAAGCGTCGATGCTGATGATTCTGGTGACAGCATCACAAGCAACAGCAGCGACGATGATTCCGAAATAGATTCAGGAACCAGCAGTCTCAGTATATTGAAGTACAAGAGGCATAGGAAGAGGAAAAATAGCACGGTGGTTGCTAACACTGAAATTGATGAGAGCCATCCTGGAGAAATGTGGGTTTTAGGGTTGATGGAAGGTGAATATTCAGATCTAAGCATTGAAGAAAAGTTGGATGCTCTGATTGCTTTAGTTGATCTTGCAAGTGCTGGTTCTAGTCAAAGAGTGGAGGTACTACAAATTCTCTATCTGATTTCTAGTAATTTTTGCATTGTTAGATGTATACGTACCCTCTTAGTCCAATCCCTGCTGAAGTTCGGTAACTGCTAAACACCTGAACTTAAATTTGGGGAGTTTTCCTTGCTAGAAAATCATTTTTATTACTAGGATTTTACTTTTTAAGCTTACAAATGTATATGAGTTCATTTTGATGTGCTTTTGTCATTTTTAATACATCTTTATCTGCTTAACAAGGTATCAACCTGTCTTATAATTTGAGATCATCTATTATAATAAATAGGTGGTTGAGAATTGGGATTGGGAATGCATTGTTCAATTTGCATGTTTTATTCGTTTTTAGTTTGAATGTAGCTATTTTGTTGGTTTCTCTCATTTGATGGAGTGGCGTGCTAATATTGTTAATGGCGTGCCAATATTGTTAATTATCACACTAAACCAGATCTTGTCCAGCAAAACTTGTTTTAAGGGTCAATATAAGATATTACATGTATGGTTTAAATCAGAAGGAAGAAAACATCCAAATGAATGAGGAGAAAGTAGATAATCTAATGTCGGCTAGTTGGTGATTTATTTTATCTGACACACTAGCCTATGGATGTTGTTAGCTATCACATGACTAGATCTTGTCCAGCTAAACCTACACCATGAGGGGTATCTAAGATTCCGAACAAATCTATACCAAGTGGTAGTCTAAGACTTAGAATCTGAGTTGGTCATTCACTATATCTCTATGGATGGCTTTTATTGCAATGATCGAATTCTTCAAAGTTCTTGCTGGACTATTCATTTACTTGTGTACCTGTAAACAGTTTCTCAGTAGTCGTTTTAAATTTTCCTTCTTGTATAGGATCCTTTGAGAATCACAACAGAAAAGGCTCCTATTGTCAACCATCAAGGTGGAGGGAAAATAAAAAGATCATCAGCAGCCCAGCTAAATGTGGGAAATTCATTTCAGGATTACATTTCAGTTCAACCTCTCACAACCATTTCAAATCGTTTTGGAATGGAGAACCCTTCCGGCAAGGGGAAAGGTTTGTGCAAAAAAGATGGTCGCTATACGAGGGAAGCCATAAGGGTGGACCCAGTGGAGTTGAATGAACATCCATTGTTATCTATTTATTTGGGATCTGATCGCAGATACAATAGTTATTGGCTTTTCTTGGGTCCCTGTGATGCTAAAGATCCAGGGCATAGGAGGATTTATTTTGAGTCCTCTGAAGATGGTCACTGGGAGGTCATCGACACGAAAGAGGTGATTTAATAGTTCTTAAGAGTGCATTGAAAGTTTAAGCATGTATCCATTGCTTTCATGGTCTTTTTTGTTATTTTAATGTGGAAATTCATTCATTAATCTATAGCTATATGCACCCTAACACAAACGATTGCAGGTTTTATGTGCTTTGCTGTCTGTTTTGGACAGCAGGGGAACAAGGGAAGCTCGTCTGTTTGCATCTCTGGAGAAGCGAGAAGCTCTTCTTTCTCAGTGTATGTCAGCAACTAAAATGGCTGATAAAGATATCAATGAACAAAGACAGTGTGATCAATCCAGCCCAGATATCCATAGTGGTGAAGGTTCTTCCCCAGTCTCGGATATAGACAACAGTCAAATTCTATTCGAGACCTTGAATGATTCACGATCTTCTTCTCATTCTGTAATTTCCCACTATGTGAAGAAGAAAGAAGACCAGAAACAAAAATGGGATCGCCTTCAAGCCTTTGATGCATGGATATGGAATTCTTTCTACACTAATCTTAATGCTGTAAAATATAGCAAGAGGTCTTATCTTGATTCACTAGCTCACTGTGACAGCTGCCACGACCTTTATTGGAGAGATGAGAAACATTGTCAAGTATGTCATGTTACCTTTGAGTTAGACTTCGACCTAGAAGAACGATACGCTATCCATGCAGCCACATGCATGGAGAAGGAAAGTCACATATTCCCGAAGCATAAAGTTCTTTCATCGCAATTGCAGTCACTCAAAGCTGCTATTCATGCTATTGAGGTAGGTCCATACATTGCTATTGATCTCGCATTAGACCTTTTTTGCTGCAGAACTTTGGTTTAGTGACCCCTGTAATTTGTTTTCATTTGAAATTATGATTTATCTCTAGAACTCAGAAACCAATGTTATTGTGTTTGAATCCAGGCTGTAATGCCCCCTGGTGCTTTGGTCAGTTCTTGGACAGTCTCTACTCACCAGCTTTGGGTGAATCGTCTAAGGCGCACATCATCTGTTCCAGAATTGGTTCAGGTTATTATATTACCTTGTTGTTTCCACAGTTCTTAGAAACGTACTAGTCTGAGGCAAAAGTAGTGATGTACTCTCTTTCCGTTCTGTTCGTCTCGCATTGTAATTAGTTAGCATTTGGAATCCTGGAAAAAGAAAAAGATTTTATGTCCCACTTGAAGGTACAACATGAGGAGATAATCTGTGAAACTAGCTACTTGGGTGTCTCATTAAATGATCCCTGATATAGTTTCTTTACTTTATTGATGGTGCTAAAAAATGACATATTGTCACTGGAAATATATACAGGTACTCTCTGACTTCAATGGAGCCATTGATGAGAACTGGTTGTGCCAATGCAGCGGTGATCTGGGTTCTAAATTAGTGTTGGACGAGATTGTTGTGTTGTTTCCGACTATGCCACAAACAACATCTGCTATTGCACTTTGGTTAGCTAAACTTGACATTCTGCTTGCTCCTTGCTTGGAAAAACTTAATTCTGGAAAAGCCGAAGCTAAACGAAACACTAGGCAGACCAGTATGTTCTCTCTTTCTGTGACTTTCTGTATTCCATTATTTGCCTTCATCCTAAAAATGGTGATGCTGTTTAGAATATATGCTTATCGTTCGGTGACTTTGTTCTTATACATGCCAAGTTTCAGTGTAACACTTGTATCTTATTGCTCTGCATATTTGGAAGTACATCACATATAAGTGTTTTGATTAACTTTAGGACATACTCTGCTATTTTCAGGACGATCTGCTCTTAGGTGACAGTATATCATCAACTTTCTATTTAGTGAGAACTGTCTGAGGCGGGAATTGTCAAATCTTTTCGTTCTCACATCTAAATAAGAGACAAAAAATGGACTGTATTCCTCCAGCTGCTACGGAAAGATTTTACTGATGATTATTGAGGAGCTAATTGTCAGTTCTACTATGGCTAGCTTCAATATAAATCTTGCGATATGGAGGTTTACGGCGATGAAGATCTATTGACACCCATAGAGTATATCATAGGGTTAGTGTGGTGGTGCAGCTTGCACTTCTATTCCCATTTTTGACGTCAGTCAGGAAAGCTCTCAGGCGATTGGAGTAAATAGGTTTGTACAGCATAGAGTTAAACACTTAGTAATATTTTTATTTTCCTACATCAGTTAAGAGCTCAAGTTGCTCTGAGTAATAGTGGGGGTTGTAGAGCTTTGAATAAGGAATTCTGGGGGTAACTGATTGTAACTTTTGATAGCATAATCATTTAAAAGTAGAACTTGGTTTGGTGTTCTTTTGTAAGTGAAGAAGTATATCGTCGTCTGCGCTCTTATGTTCGTGAGAACATAGCATTGCAGGTTTAATGAGTAGGGCATCCCTGCATAAAACAAGCTCGTGTGTTGATTATGAGCATATTGCAGCTGTAGATGTAGAATGGTTTGTTTAGTATTATTATTATATGGGGAGAAATCCGTTTAGGTTATACACGAAGGCTAGGGACAGCCTAGTTAGCCCATGTTACCTAATCGAGATGCAACAGTCTTTTGGGGAAGAAAAAGTTAGTTGTTTTTTGTGACATACAGTACATTATCTCTTAGCGTGATGTGTATTTGATGTATGTCTCGAAAACACGTACATTCATATCTCATCCTTTGGTTGAATAATGCTAAATATTTCCATTATCTATGGTATATCCATGTCAAAATAGGAACCTGTCACAGTATTTTGTTTTTTTCGTTTCTATTCTGCCTGATGCTATTGCTCATGTGCACTTACGAACTTTTACTTTTTTGTCCATTAACTCACAAGTCACAACCACGTCGGTCCTAAGAAAAGAAAAGAAAAGAAAGGAAGGAAATAAATAGAAATAGAAATAGAAATAGAAAGATATAATGAAGGAAGCGGATCAATCAATCCAAAAACTATCCCATAATAATTATAACAAAATACAAAACCCATATCATTACTACACTTCCTTCTTGATTGTTCTCTGTGAAGATCTCTCCCTCATATTATCATTCAGGTATTTGACTCTCATTTCTCCATTTTTCAAGTCAGATCTATTCTCACTTCTGTTTTGTTTCGAAATATATCTTATTGTTATCACGTTAAATTGGGTAAGATTTTTTTTATTTTCAAATATATTAGTAGAAATTATTGGTCTGCAATTGAATTTCTTTTGAATTAAATCTGATTTAAGGCATATAACTTTTGTTCACATACATAATTGGAGAGTTATATATGATAATTTAGTCAATTATGGATTATGGATCCAACTTGTTTAATAACTACTATGCTTGACTATAGTGCAATTCAATATCTACCCTTTTTGGCTATACAAGGAGATGGTTAGATGGATGGCTTTTGAAGTGGTCATCCTCATTAAGGAATCGCCTTTTAAACAAACAATCGAATGAGGGTTTTAGTTTACGGCCTGTAATTTGCAAGTTTTAGAAGCGTTTCTGAAGTTTTGCAATTAAGGTGTCATCAATGTGGTGGTGAGGAGAATACAGTGCTGTTAAACAGCCTTTGAGGCTCCAGTTATACTAATGCACTATGAGATTGAGTGAAGTTCAATCTTTTCGAGGATTTCATAGAATTTCTTTGTTGTCATATCTTGGAGAAAGCCATGTCTAGTCTGGTCATAGTTTATGCACTTCAAACATCACTGAGCACTTGAGTTAAATAATGCACTATGGGAACTCTTAGTGTGTTTTTTCCCCCATGTTTTAATGTGACTGTAAACACGCTTTTCCTTTCCTCATAGGTGTTTCCAACAACATGTCGATGGTAGCGACAGCTGAAGTTTGTGATGCAAACCCACCACTAATTCATAGTGGTGAGCTTAGAGCTCTACAACCTATTTTCCAGATATATGGGAGACGTCAAGTGTTCTCTGGACCAGTAGTGACACTCAAAGTCTTTGAGGACAATGTTCTTGTTCGTGAGTTTCTCGAGGAGAAAGGTAATGGCAGGGTTCTGGTTGTTGATGGTGGTGGAAGTCTGAGGTGTGCGATATTGGGAGGTAATCCTGTTCAACAAGCTACAAACAATGGATGGGCTGGCATATTGATCAACGGTTGCATAAGAGATGTTGATGAGATCAATGGGTGTGATATCGGAGTTAGGGCTCTGGCTTCACACCCAATGAAAGCCAATAAAAGAGGAGTTGGAGACAAGCACGTACCCGTCATAATGGCTGGAACACGTATTTTAGATGGTGAGTGGCTTTACGCGGACACTGATGGAATTCTTGTGTCTCGGATGGAGTTATCAATTTAAAAGAGTATCTTAATCTCTAGACATTTTTATGGAAAAATCATGTCATTATCACATTCTCTGCCTTCTCTATAGTCCTGTATGTCTTCTTATTAGAGTTGTTGTGACCGTTATTGATCTTACTACTGATCAGTGCTGAGTGTTCTTGTTGTATATCGACCAGCAAAGGACTTTTTGCGGTTTTTAACCACCCTTCTCAGCCAAGATATCTGCACCCTATGGTTTATATTATGTTAAACTATTGAATGTACTGGTTTCAGCATCTGCAATATATGAAAATTTAAACTGCTACTCTTTTATCTACTGCAATGAGTTGGAAGAACTGCATGGAGAATACTTGCTCATGCACAGATCATCCAAGACCACTCACATATTCGGTGCTGGCGCCCCTAATCCCCAACATCAATCCGAGTTGCTTGGAAGCTGGAACTTCCTACTTTTAGAATATTCCTGAGAAGATCTGTAGTTTGTACGTTTTTATCGATTAGCTCGAATGGTCCCCCACAACCTAGTAAAGCACCAATGAAATAATCGGAAGTTCTTGTAAACAGTTTGTCTACTAGCTCTATAGTTCATTAAGGATCCACTATTGGGAATCAATGCCTCTCCATATGAACGGACATGCTCACGAGCATCGAAATCGCAAACCACTTGAGCAACATAGTGAGATTTAAAGAGCAAGGAAAATGGGCATTGATTCAGAAACATGGTGGTTCGCTCTAGTTTTTGGTGGTGCACCATTGCTTGTTTGGGTACTGCTAAAATGGTCGAATGAAATCTGGTATATAGGTTCTCTTACACTTCGCTATGGTGTTTACGTTAAGCTTCCTCCAGGTAATATGGGTCTGCCTTACTTCGGCGAAATGTTGAGCTTTCTTTGGTACTTCAAAATCCTTCGCCGACCAGATGAGTTCATTGAATCCAAAATAGAAAGGTCAGTTTTAATGCTCATTTTGTAATTAATATGCTAATAAACATAGTCTAATTATTAGATATCAATTCAATGTTCATTAGATATGGTGAAGGAGTAGGAGTGTATCGGACTTGCCTCTTTGGGACACCGTCTATCATCTCCTGTTCTCCGGCTTCGAACAAGTTTTTCCTGCAACGAGATGATATTTTTCCTGTTAACTGGCCCTCAATTGAACTTTTAGGTGAATCATCTGTTGCTGTTGTGAACGGAAAGGCTCATACTAGGCTAAGAAGCTACGTCTTTAATGCAATCAATAGTCCTGATGCTCTTAAAAGAATCGTTCTAGTTGTGCAGCCTAGAATTTTATCGTCTCTTCAATTGTGGGCCGACAAAGGCACACTCAACGGAATTATGGAAATCAAGAAAGTACAACCTTCTCATTCTTTTTCTGTAGTATTTTGTAGAGTAGAATATGGTCCAAATCCTAAAACAGAAAGTTTATATTCTGTGCCAAGTTTTAACCACTTCCTGTGAACATTGAAATGAATTTACAGGTAACTTTTGCAAATATTGGGAAGATGTTCGCTAACTTTGAGCCAGGCACTGTCTTGGATTTGCTTGATGATTATTTCATCGGCATTATTGGAGGGGTGAGAGCTCAACGTATTAACGTTCCAGGAACAGCATACCACCACGCTCTCAAGGTGTATATCCCAATCATTACTTAGCCTATAAGTGCAAGAAATACCGCTATGAAAATAGCACGGATCTTTACTTGGTCCCTATTTCTTGAAATTTATTATGTCCTTGATTTATTGCATGAGTATTGCATGAGTATACACTTTAATGACATGTCCATGGTAAATTTTGGTAAATTTCTTGAAATTGTTTTGACAGTGTCGAAAAAATGCAACCGACATATTTAGAAAAGAGCTACAAAGTCGTCGAGCGCATTTGAAGATCCAAACTGAGCAGAGAAATGATCTCATGGATGGATTAATCAATATGAAAGATGAACAAGGGAAACAATTAGGAGATGAAGAAGTTCTTGATAACATTGTATCTCTAGTAATTGCTGGATACGAATCCACTTCTCTCGCATCAATGTGGGCTCTCTATTACCTGGCGAAATTCCCTGACGTTCTCCAAAAACTCAGAGTAATACTGAATTGTGTGAAAACACCCGAAAGATAGTTGGTCTAGTTTGAAATATATATAACTCACAATTTAACTCGATGCAGGATGAGAACATTGCAATGACTCAAAACAAGAACGGTGATTTCATAACTGCAAAAGATATTTCAGAACTGAAGTACACAAACAAGGTTTATATACTATCCGAATACCGGAACAAAGTCAGTTAACTTTGGATGGTTGATCAATGTCAACACCATATACATAATGCCATAATGTACCCCATTATGATTGACTAAAAAAATGTAATGAAATTGCAGGTGGTAGAAGAAACGATTAGACTTGCCAATGTTGCACCTTTCATTTTCAGACTAGTTAAAGAAGATACTGAGTACCAAGGTAGAAAATCAAACTTCATACTTATAAAATTGGTATAATGAGTTGAAAGAATATATAGATTTTTTTTTAATTTTTTTTTTATTTTTTGTTGCAGGTTATAAGATTCCAAAAGATTGGAAAATTATCATTTGGCTGCGACATCTTCACACAGACCCAAGAAATTATAATGCCCCAATGTCCTTCAATCCAGAGAGATGGAATGTATGAAGAGCTAGATTAAGAAAACTTCTAATTAAGTTTAACTATATATATATATATATATGTGCGGTGGGTTTAACCATGGGATTGACAAGTGGGGCAAATAGAATTATACCTAATACTCGTTTTTTTTCTGTTTTTTTGTAGGATTCTGCGAAACCTGGTACGTTCCAAGTTTTTGGTGGAGGAGCAAGGATATGCGCAGGGAATATGCTTGCTCGAGTTCAAATTGCAATTTTCCTTCATCATTTGGCCATTGGCTACAAGTAAATAAACCAAAACAAAAATAAAAATTGGTCATGACTGTACTGTATATATACTATCCGTTTGGCCTTGCCTACTCGAGTATTGTTCTTTCAATCTTCATATATCTGACTCATTTTTTGTTCTTGTTGTTTTTGTTCTATGATTTGTAGGTGGGAACTAATCAATCCAAGCACCAAAATAACGTATCTTCCCCACCCAAAACCTGAAGACGGGATCCAAATCAAGTTCAGACGTATTTGAATATCGTTTTAGTTGCAGGACCATTTAGATAAAATTTGAATAACAACATGCTTCATGCTAATATGGATGGGAATTATAGACTCGCAGATTGTAGACCGCCTTGCTATTACTGTGCGTCTGTACGATCCATTCTGATGGAAATTAAAACAACCATTTAGCTGAAATTTGTTGTTTGGGGTTTGGAAAAACATTTAGCCATTTATAATACGGTATTATATTGAGAAAAGTTTTTAATTTGTTAACTTCATTGTTACTTAAGAGGTTGTTCGAGCCGTGCAGTGTCTGACTTTTGTTTTATACTCCCTGTCCAAGTTATAAAGACGAAATTTTGGATTTGGCTTGTCTAACTAGATAGGTGTAATTCTAAATTCAAAATAGTTTTTCTAAACATATCTTTTATATATATATCACTAAAACTATTTAATGCTTCTAGTTTTTATATAGAATAAAAAGGTAAAATACATAAAAAGTAAAAACATGGATTTTTATAAAACCTAATTTATATTCTTAATCTAAGATATTTAGGGTTTTGTTATCTTGTGCATTCATGCACAAAATAACAACAATCATTGCATTAAATAACGTAAAAAACAATTAAAAAAAGATGATGTAATTTTGAATCGTAGAATGCACGACCTCACTCTTTATAAATGCAAACATGGAAATTACAATAATATTTGTATTTTTTGAAATCTTTATTCAAGTTAATCCTTTAATGCCCAAAATTCATCATCAAGCCCAAGTTCCTCAAACACCATTCAAAAATCAATTTCCAGTCTCGTTTAATATTCGTTATGACATCCTTATGCTATAAGGAACTCCAACTACTACCGAGCAATATATCGATAAAAGCAAGTCAAAGAGTCAACTTAAAAAGCCCATATCCAGGTGTTTGTGAGTAAAAACGATTTAAGGGTAAAAGGGGAAATAATGAAGAAGACTGATGCAAGTCATACCAAATGATGGATCAGGATGATGCCAGTCGAACCAAATCGCTTAAGCACCAAACATTTGTACTATATAAATAATTTTAAGATTCGAAGAGATCAATCTGTACGAAATTAGCCTAAATCAAGAAATGACCGTTCCAATTTCGTTTAGGTCACAAAGGAAGGAGAAGGGTTGATCTGTAGGGAGGGAAGCAGAGAAGGTATTGAGGTCAATGGAATTGAATGCCAGTGATAGTAAGACGTGTTGAACTGTTGTGAGGATGAAAATTAGAAGTATGAGTTTTCTGAGGATCTCTAAGATGATAGCTTTGTGATCTTTTAAGTTCTTATGAGATAAAACTCTTGTCCTTTGTCGATAGGTTGAAGAACCTATTTATAACAGTGGAAGTTAACACATTGATCTCGTAAGTGATGACATCTGTAGAGAAGTGGAAGAGTAGAAAAGTGGAAATCATGGTGAAAACCAACTCCATCATGTTAGTGGGCCTTCACAGTTGTACAACCACTATTCCATTTACTCCTTCAACTGCCGACACGACTTATTTACATTCTCGTCGTGGGTGTATTGTCATACCACACGTGTTGTAGGCCGCCAAACTAAAACCCTAGTGAATATCCCCCATGTGACATAATTGATGTTTCGAGGTTGAGTCTATTTTATAGACATGTATTATTTTGTCAGTTGTTGACTTAAATAACTGTTCGTCTTAGCATATTGATGGGTTTAGCATGTTGACTCATTGATGGAAGAAGCGTAAGGTGTATGCTGAAAAAAGCAGTGATGGTTAATCGATCATAAACGTAGAGAGTCTGATTGATATTGACATTGGTAGTTGTGGCATATCATTATGTCAGCTGAGGCAACAATGATACTCGGATGATCTTGTTGGATTAGTAAGCATAGTTCTAAGGAGATTGCTGGATCGATCAGAGACCAATATATATATATATATATGTGTGTGTGTGTGTGTATATTTTACAATGTTTGATATGTCAGGCGAATTCGTATGCGCATCAAGTCGTACGAGTATCAACTCGTGTGAGTACCAACTCTATGAGTGCCAACTCGTGTGGATGCTAGTGCTAGCAATTGTAAAATATTTAGTTTCGTCAGAGTAAGATAAATTGAGGTTATTTCAATCATTGGCAGCGGGACCAATTAAGTTATTTTCCTTAATTGATTAAGCAATAAAACCCCTAATATGTCAGATGAATTAAATGACAAATGAACCAAAATAGCGGATGAGGGATTAGTAGAGAGACCGACTAGAGAAGAGGGAAAGTCCAAGAGAGAAGTAAGGACCGACCTAGGTGATAAACGACCGATGGTGGAGCGGTCACGGACTGTGAAACACGAATTTGGTAGTCGCGGGACTATGCTTCATGTATCATGTCGTCTCTCTAGCAATATTTTGATATATATTTGGTAATAATATTTAAGAGAGAGAATTTTGGTGTAAAGACCAATTGGTTTGGCGATCAAAATTTTGGAAATATTAAAATAATAATATTTTAATATATTAGATGGTTACGGGACCATTCTATATTGTTGTGTGCAGCTGTTCTGGTTTTTGAAGCTATTTAGAAATTTTAAATTTGATAGAAAGAGAAAAGGAGTTTTAATAGAAAGAGGAAACCATATGCTAAAATAACAAAACTAAAAAAAAAAAGAGTAGGGACCGACCAAGGGTAGCCGGCCGGCCGGCCGATTGGTACCGGTACCACAACTCTTTATTTTATTATTTTAAATCCTTACTCTTATTTTATCTTCAAAGTTATTTCTATTTAAAGCTATTGGTTCGAAGACCATTATTCTTATTTACACCCATGATTATTAGTCTTTGTGTCGAAAAATTCAGACATGACATTCTTTAGTAAAAATGTTGTAGACTTTTAATACGATGTCCGTTTTGATGATCTACCTTAATTCGGAATTAAAAAATTACTGGCTACGTCCCCACATGTAAGGATCTAGGTTTAGAGCTCGTTTTAGCTGTCAAATAGAGCAAACAGCAACCCTCTAGGAATTTTTAGATAAAATTCTGACAGTTTTTAACTTATAGTTCGTTTAGGGTTTAGGCCATATCTCTTAGACCGTTATTCGGAATGGGATGCCCTTTTAGCATGTCTTAGTAGACACACTGGGGAACATATGTTGTTTAGAAAACATTTATCACATTCTACACCCATTGATACGTTTTTTCTTTCAAGGTAACTATGATGATACGTCTAGGTGTCGACCATTGTTAGGGTTTCATTGTATTTCAACCAATTTGGATTTTGGTGCAACTAATATTGGAGATATGTGATTCAAGCTCGAACAATATTAGAGATTGGTTAATTGGAGCTTTAACTTTGCATTTGACGTGAAAACGATTTGGTGTTTACACAAAGATGTGATGCTTCAACATAGTGCATTTGTGCGCAACTTGTTATGTATTGTGAAAAGTCAATATCATTATATTAAGATTTGAATATTGATGTAAAGCAATTCTAGGAATTCAGCCAGGAATATAGCACTAGAGAAGACTCAAGTCGATTTATACTAGTGTGCAATACATCTAGGAGCTTGAGATTTAATGTGTATGATTTATAGAATATTTGGTAGTATTGCAACAAGTACCAGTGATATTCTGAGGACAATATTGCTATACTAGTGTGAAATACATCTAGGAGATGTCTAATCATTATAAAGGGACAACATTGCTCTATACTAGTGTGGAATACATCTAGGAGCTGTCTAGTCATTATAAAGGGGTAAATACCAAGTCGTAAAACATTAATGTTGCGTATATTCATATACAATGTTGAAAGCTACAGGATCAGGGTGAGATGCTCGTACCAAGAGTTTTATATTTCAATTATCTTGCAGAACGTAAAATATAATTTATGCTTTTGATGTCGGGTCAGTAGCATATAAAAATTATATTATTTCTACGTTTCTACTGTCGGACAAAGGTGATTTTACTATTTTACCCTTTGTTAAAAATCCACCATCTATACCAAGAAAAGTGTCTCTCAGTCAAGCATGCTCCCTACACCATCATCACAAGAATCACTCATGAGCGGCGCGAGTTATAAACTTATTGAATATTTTAAAGAAACACGAATATCAAACGAACCTCATCAACAACAACAACCATAAAATTTTAAAAATTTGATATCAACACAACAAGAACAAATTTGTATCCATGCAGAAGTGAAGGAAAGGAATATAATGGAAAATGGTCTAGATTTCGTGGGTACATCTTCTATAAATCCTCAAGAGACTATAATCGTCCACTAAGGTCACCTAGGGGTTAAAAGGATTGTTGCAAATGCTAAGTATAACTGTAATTCCTATAAAAATGAGTTATGCTTAAAATTAAGATTTTATTAATTTGCTTATACTTTAACAATATTACATACATTATACTACCTGTCAACTAACTTTTAAAGAATACATGAAGAAAGGACTTTACATTCAAATCTTTATTCATCAGGATTGTAGTCTGTAAGATTGTTTTTCAAGAGTTCATAGCATTCATCATACGCAAATGTTTTTCCCCTCTCTTTAGCATATTCTAAGTCAGCTGCGATTTTCTGAAAAATCAAGTAAAAACAAGTTAACCATGTTTACTATAGACGAAGACTAAATGCTTTACATTAATGTTCAGATACTCACTCGTTCTTCATACGCCATCCTAGGATTTCGTATGTTAACTTCAACCTGAATCGTGATAAATATTTTCACCTCCTAGTTGATAATATTAAATCGATTTTGAAGATTTGTCTTTTTTCTATCCTTTTCATTACCTGTTAGTTCAATAAAGGTATCAAATACATTGACCCAAAAACGGTTGCATGGTTGATCTGTATAAGCTGCATCATCTCTAACATATATCCAGGCTTGAACGAGACCAACATCTTCTTCTTTGATGAATCACGATATATTTTTTCCTTTAAATAAAATACATTTTTTGGACAATTTCATCTGGAGAAGGAGATCCATTATATAAAGAAATAACCGAAGTATTTTGAATTTAAAAACTATCCGTTAAACAATAAAATTAGCCGTTACTCTAAAACTACTGTAACACCATTAGCTCGTTTAAATTATTTAAATTACACAATCTAAAAAGATAAAATAAGTTATAATAAAGATATTAAATCCACCGTGGCTTTGTTTTGCAAAGATTAACATGGAGGTAGTCAATTAAGATTCTTGAAGATTTTGAGGAACTTGTTGTTTTGAAGAATTTGAGAGAGTCTTTGCAAGTTTATAAACTTTAAGAAATTCTCAGTGATTTTCATAAGAGATTTCTAGAGACTAATCTCACTGATTTATAGAGAGTTTTAACATATTCATGAAGAGAGAAAAATATAATAATTAAATAATAACAATGTTTATAATCACCAAACAAATAATTAAAATCTATTTTGTTTTTTATTTATTAGTATGTTAGTAACTTTTTTTGATGAAAATAAATAATAAAAACTTTTGTATATTTTAGGACGAAACAAAAATATATCACTTTTTTTCTTTGTTATGTGCTTTTGTTTTTTTTAATAATTTTGCATATTTTTCATTTACATATTTTTTTATAAAAAATGAACAAATCTTAAATAGGGAAGTCTCTCAAAATATCACCTATTTTAGAGAAACTTCTCTCAAACCTATCTTAATTAAAAAGTCTCTCAAAGTCTCTCAAACTCAAATCCATGATTTAAAGTTTACTTCAATAACAAAGAATTTGATAGATTTTTAGAAACTCTCTATCCAATAACAAAGATTTTCAGAAATTTATAAAGAGTCTAGATCCACTAACAAGAGATTTCGTATCTCTTCAGAAATCTCCAGAAATCCTAATTGACTACCCCTTGTAAATAACTCAAATGGGAAACATTTAGTGCGGGGACTCAGACTACACCAAAATAATATCGGTTGTGTCATACTTTATGCAACTTGCTATGGTTGTTAGATTACTAGTAAGCGCCGGAATCAAAATTACTACAGGTGAGAGTGTTACGGGTTTCCTAGCGAGGTGCATTTGAAACCCAAGTATACTGATGCATGATTTTTGTATACTTTGTGGGGGATAATCCAAAATCTATCGGTCACAGGGGGAACCAGGACTTGGATTCCCCTGGCTCATGCCCCTTCCTAAAGCCCAGAATGATGTGTTTTTTATTTCCTAATCTAAATGGGCTAAACTATTGTAACTTAAATTTAGCCTTAAGCCCAGGTAATAAAAAGCCTAGCCTACCCCTATTTTGGTTCCTAGTTCCACCACTGATCAGTCATATACTACGCCTACAATTCACTAAAATGTAGCTTATAGAGTTTGGTCGTCTCTGGTTATGCCAAATAAGAATTGGGCATTGGTTTATCCAAAATCTATGGATGAGTTTGCAAAATGTTGGCGTTGATCATATGGCTTATCGAGGGAAGGCAAAGTGGTTTGAAGCCTGGGTGTAAAAGATGGTATGGTATGTGTTGAATGTTTGGAAAAGTTTGTTAATATGAGTTTTATGCATAGTGATTCAACACTGATTGAGAGAACTTCAGATCATCACAGTTGATACCGTATGGATATGTGGTTATTGAATTGGTTGTAGAAGTCATCTGCCGAGTGGAGCTAGTGTTCATGCCTAGCTACAATTTGGATTGTTTTGGTGCGTTAATCATTTTTGGTTTATGAAAGAGTTTTTGGAGGTTAAGGCATGGACGAGTTTGCACAATCCAATTATTCACATGAACGAACCTAATAAATCATCTAAATGTAATGTAGAAATTTATGTCAATTTTTGGACATCGTCTAGTACGTATTTATACCAATATTATTATTTATCAAGCATAAACCTTTTTGTTGTATTTTCATTAATTTGTCATTTTGTCCGATGTTTGCTCTTACATATATTTATTTTTGACGAGTTTGCACAATCCAATTATTCACATGAACGAACCTAATAAATCATCTAAATGTAATGTAGAAATTTATGTCAATTTTTGGACATCGTCTAGTACGTATTTATACCAACATAATTATTTATCAAGCATAAACCTTTTTGTTGTATTTTCATTAATTTGTCATTTTGTCCGATGTTTGTTCTTACATATATTTATTTTTCCGCTCTTACTTGCCTAGTCGTAACTAGGGCTGGACATCGGGTGGGTCGGGTCGGGTTTGGCCTTACCCGCACCCGACCCGCCGAAAGACGGATTAATTTTTTTTCACCCGCACCCGACCCGCCTGGTCCTCGGGTCGGATCGGGTTTGACCCGCTCACATGGCGGGTCGAGTCGGGCGGGTGCGGGTCACTCGCCCAGAAATGATGCAAGAATCCATTTACTCACTAATTATCTTTTAGATGACTACCCTGATGCAGAACCCAACCATAACGTGTATGTATACACATGACATCATGTAACTTCATAACTTTTACTGTTTCCTGACTCTGATTTAGCATTAACAATGAATAAGACAAAAAAATTAGTAATTATTACATCTATCCATCAAAATAAGAAAAAAAAATAAACATGGCCAAGATGGGAAAAAAATCCTTCCTAAAACATTTCCTCCTTATATTATGTAACTCTCGGCTCAGTTAAAACATTGGAGCACTCGCCAACATTGGAGATGCCTAAGTTGTTTTTGCAGTTCTAATGCTTCAGATTTGTATGCTTGAGTTGCATCCCTGAAAAGGAGAAGCAGTTCATTAACAATGCTACCACAATACCATGTGTCCCAGCCTTAACAAGAAAAAGAAATTAAATGCAGTTTATCTAATGTACACTTAGGATATAGCAAGTCACAAAATGCAGATAAAAGTTTATTGTGAAAGGTCAACAGTATCAAAGAGAACAGTTTAGTCTTAACCACGAGTAGGATTGTGGGAAGACAAAAGCTACCCTGGAAACATTGCACAAACCAAGCATCTCCAGATGAAGAAAACAACAGTGGTAACAATAGGCACTCATAAACTTATAGGTATGACTGCCATCTTGGAAATCCGAAGACAGTATGTTATCATTGCTTGATTTGAAAAAAAAAAATAGATGTAGAGGGTTATTAGAAGGTATCTCAGTGTTGGTGATAGCTCGGTGCTTTGGACTAAAATGTTTCAATCCCTAAAACTGTTGGGATGTACAGTTCAAATGGGAGTTGCACCACGTTCAAAGGGAACAAATAAAAGATATAGTAGGTCCAAAAGAATTTTGGTTTTCAAATTGACAAAGAACTACACACTAGGAATTTAACAGAATAAACATAGCTTTAGCATAACAAGATGACATGTGATGCCTAAATTTTTTTTAATTCACATCTTTCTACAATCACACACAGGAACAGCTGGACGAAGCTCTCAAGTTCTTAATTGTAGGCAAGGCAAGCATGTATAGTATAGCGGCAACAACAGACTGTCCAGCACAATAGGATTTACTAAATTCGTTACTAGATAAGGATTCTCACCGTATGTCTTTCAATCCTTCCTCAGCTCCAAAAACAGCCTCTTGGTTATCTCTCCTACTTGAAAATGCTGAAATGCTATCATAGGCAAAGTCCAAGTCCTCCCCATGGCAAATAGATAGTCAGCTAATATGTGCGGCAATGTGTTGGAATTTGTGAAAACGAAAAAGATACTCTTTCTGAAACTAATAGTTAACACTTAACACTCATGCTTTGCAAGTAGCTTTCACTCAAGGAAGGACAAATGTGTCCAGTTCTGGTTTATTTAGTGTGAAATTGGAAGAAGAAAAAAAAAGCAACATGATATACGGAGGCGTCTAAAATGATCCATAGTGTAGAAATTTCTATAATAGCAGGAGAGATTAGGTAAGGCAATATACCTCCAATAATTTCCCTTCTTGCAGAAACTGCTCATACCTGCAACACAAATATCACCAGTAACTATTTTGACAAGAAGATTAAAAAAGAAAATTAAACCATAACTAGATCAAGGAAACAATAAACCAACAAGTCATTAAGATAATTACAAGTTCATGATAATTCTTATTAATACTACTTATGATGCAAACCATTAGTTTTATCTGTCGCGAACTTGTATTGCTAGATAATACCGACCCACTAAAAAATACTTAGACTAAAAAAAATGATTCTTCCGGCTTCAGTACAGTTATCAGAAAAAAGAAATCGTAATTGCTAGGAGTATGTGCTTCTTTGCTAAACCCCATTTGAGATACTGATCAACTCCTCGTTTCAAATACAGACTAGAGACACAACAAATCCTCCTACTTTGTACTTTTTAACCCTAAATCTACGATCAACACTGCCGCTAACTGAAAATTTAAACCCTAGTCCACCTCAAAATTCATCAAAATGCCCTAAATTATGACTCAGAATTCTAGAGACATCGTAGATTGACTGAATACCTGGTGTAAAAGATATCAGATTTAGAGATTTACCTAGCTTTGTTCGGACTACCGATCCTAATGATGCCGTGCTCGATTTTCTATGCGAGAAACTGGAAGAACTTGCGATGCTACAACCTTGATTTTCAATACCTTCAATGCCCTGGAGTTGGTCCTCTTCATTTACTCCTCAATCAGAATCCCTTAAGTGAGGTGCAGTCTCTTAGATCAAATCTGTGGAAAGAAGATACACAGTGTCTGAAATGGCTTGATTCCAAAGGACCCAACACAGTCGTGTATGTGAATTTAGGCAGCATCACTATTATGAAACTTCATCATCAATCACCTCAACAGAAACCCTAACTTATTTCCCTTTCAGTTTATTGTTTCTTCCTCTTCTTTTTGCTTAATCCATATCAACAAAATCTTCACTAACACCTTCTGAACCTTTCCTTTCATCACTCAATCACAAATCCCTCAATTCAACTCTCAATCTTCCTCACAGATGAAGAACATGGAAGGGGAAACGGAGAAATAAAGAAGAAAAACGAGAGGAAATAAAGCTCATTTCTCTCACTCAGATAATAAAGACTTTATGGCGGGTGGGCGGGTCGGGTCGGGTGAGAGGATCTATCACCCGCACTCGACCCGCCAGAAGTCGGGTTTCAATAAAATCACCCGCACTGAACCCGTTCATCGGCGGGCCGGGTATTTTTAGGCGGGTGCGGGTCGGGTTGGCGGGTTGGGTCGGGTTTGTGCATCCCTAGTCGTAACTAACTGAGCTAGAATGACTAATTTCTTAGATCAACAACTTCTATTGCAATCGCCAAAACACTCCCCAAATAACCTGGCTAATTTTAGATCTATCCGATTTATTTTAGGTCTATCCAATTTTATGCCCCATATTAGTAGATAAGGGGTGTATGAAATTGGGTGAAAATAATAAATTACCCTCTATAAAAACCTAATATTATAAACTAAAAGTAAAACCAATTACTTTAACCTATTTTTCATTTCAACTTATCAACTGATTCTTCTTCTCCTTTTCTTCTTATCTCTTCTCCCTCTTCTTCTCCATTTCAAACTATCAAAAAACGATTAATCGTTTGACTTTTCTGCATAACAAAAATGCCAAAATGAGTAAAACATCCCTCTGGAGCAGCTGAACCTAGTGGAAGAGATCCAAGAATTGCACAAGCAATTCGACATAAACAAACGAAGAAGAAAACGGTTACATAGGAAGACGAAAAAACTCTAAGCTCGATACAAGCACGAAAAGTGGCTCGAATTAGGTACTTTTCTATCATCCCATTACTCTAAATTAGGTTTCATCGACATGCCCACGCTCAAAATTTGAAAATCATAATTTCTGAGTTTTCTGTAAAATCCAGAATCGTTCGATGTTCATGTCCACATAGAACGATTCTATTTATAAACGGTCGGTGTTAATGCCCCCGTCGAATGATTCCGAAGTAACTGAAAAGCCAGGAAGAACATCGACCTAGAATCGTTCGATGTGGACATTCATATCAAACGATTATGGATCGAGAAGAAACTGCACATTTCTCAAAATCGTTTGATATTGGCATTCCAATCAAACGACTTTGGGTCGAGAAGAAACTGCACACTTCTAAAAATTGTTCGATGTATACATTCCTATCGAACGATTCTAGGCCGAGAAAACGCCCAATTTTGCTAGTGGTTTTTTAGCCTAGAATCATTGGATATGAACACAAACATCGAACGATTCAGGAATGTATAATACTAGCAATCATTGGATGTGGATGTATCGTGACAACCGATTGTACTCTTGGAACTCCTAAATTCACTTGAATTCGATTGTTTTTTAATCATATGTTGTCGTACTCTTTAGGGATAAGGGAAAAGGAAAGTCACTGGAAAAGAGATCGCAGAAAAAACACGATCTTGTTTCTCCTGAAAGCTTGGGATTTCTTGAAAGTACGGTAAAAACTAGGCGGCTAACCACCGTAGGGGTTCGACGGGCAAAGTAAAAACGGTCTCCATCAATGAACCAACTGAAGTGGAGCACCAAAGAGAAGAAGAATCTTCGTATTTTGATACAAAATCTGAAAAAGTTCCAGGTGAAGAATTAAGCGATAAGGAAGATAGTGATAGCCATGACGGAGTAGAACGGGGAGGTGGAACACTACCATAACAACCACAACAAGAACAATAAGAATATAAAGATGAAGATGCAATGGCAGGAAGGAAGAAGAAAAGAGGATACTTGCAAAAGCTTCACATGTTGTTAGGTCACGGCCTCGATGAGCCTATTCATGGGTTATCGGGTGATATAAGAGAGTTTCCATGGGGGTACCAACACAGTTGGGATGCTAAGATCTGTATAACCATGATAAGTATCTCAACCTTGTTGTATATATCGTCTACTTTTACTTAAGCTATCATGCATTTCTAATTTTCCACGATATGTTATTTAGGATCACACCAGTGTCGTGCGTCTTCCAAAAGACCAATCGTCAATAAGCAAAATACGGTTATGGCCAGCGGATGAAGAAGCACCCGAAGTCGTCTAGATCATCGAAGAAACACGGCTGATGTATGGAGTAAATAATTATGTGGTTTGGTATGAAAAACCCCTTGTTTTTCCATTCATGGAGAAATATTACGTGGAAATGGATACTCTGCATCTTCCTTTTGGGGAAATAATAATAACTCCAAATAATGTGCAGTTGATCACGAATCTGAGCGTAGGAGGTAAAGCCGCGGGGGGGGGGGGGGCCTCACCAACTACGTGAATGAGGTTAGTTTGGAGAACATCTACGAGTTCACTTCGAGGGTGTTTGGTTGGCAAGTTTACAAGACCACGCGTGAGATGACGGTGATTTCTGGGAAAAAACAGAGAATATTCCATCTCAGCCATCTGAGAGAACAGTTCTCGGGGACAAGGATCTTCGTAAAAGAGGTGAATTGGCCGTGCACCATGTCAATGCTACATCCACCGCATATATTTTCTACATCTTTGGATCTGTTATCTTCTCAGTCGTTTTTGGTTCTCGGCTGAACGCTAACTACATCCAGTTAGTGTAACCATTGAATCAAGTCCGCGAGAACTCTTGTGGCGGTGCTTTCCTTGCATACTTATTGAACGAGATGAGAAAGTATACTAGGGTAGACATGACCCAATTTGGAGGGAATGTGTCTCTTCTTCAATCCAAGGGGTGTAGTTATGGAGCTTTGTTTATCTTACTTTTTCGTATTATCACCTTGTAGATGGTGGGTTTTTGACAAAGGATAAAATAGTAAAATCTCCTATGCCCCGCAGTAGAAGCGTATAAATAATAAAAAAATTATACGCCACTGATCCGACATGAAAAACATAAAATTTATATTTTACATTCTGCAAGAGAATTGAAATATAAAACTCTTACGAGTATCTCAGACTGATCACGTAGCTTTCAAAATTGTATATGAATATACGCAATACTAATGTTGTATGTCTTATAATGACTGGATAACTTCTAGATGTATTGAACAGTAATATAGAGCAATATTGTCCCTTTATAATGGTTGGACAGCTTCTAGATGTATTACACACTAGTATAGAGCAATATTGTCCCTTTATAATGATTAGACAACTCGTCAATGTATTGCACACTAGTATATAGTAATATTTTCCTCAGAATATCACTGGTACTTTGTTACACTAGTACCAGATATTCTATAAATCATATATATTAAATCTCAAACTCCTAGATGTATTGCACACTAGTATAAAGCGACTTGAGTCTTCTCTAGTGCTATATTCCCCGGTTGAATTCCAACATTTGCTTCATATAAATATTCCAAACCTAATTGAATAATATTGATTATCACAGTATCCATATAAGTCTATATGAAATCTCACAATGAGTTACACACGAATATACTTGGCCGAAAATTTGATTTCTGACGTTACGTCATAATCATCTCAAAAAAACGTACTAATGGGTGGATAATGGGGTAAAAAATTCTAAACAACATATGTTCCCCTATATGTCTACTACGACATACTAAACGGGAGTCCCATTCCGAGCAATGGTCTAAGAGATATGACCTAAACCCTAGGAAAAATATAAGCTGAGAACTGTCAAAATTTTGTCTAAAAAATTCATGGAAGGTTGTTGTTTGCTCCGTTTGAATGCCAAAATAAACTCTAAACCTAAATCCTTTCGCTAAGGAGATATCTGATAATTTTTCGATTCTGAAATTAGGGTGGATCATTAAAAACGGAAATTGTATGTACAACGTTTTTAGTAAAGAACCTTGTGTCTGAATTTTTTGACGAAAATTAATGAAAAATTTCATTCATTCACAATAATGCTCTAAAGAGCATATAGGTCTAAAGAGATTGTAGGTAGGAGGAAGAAATAATAATAAAAAAGGGAGAATTGTGAGACCATATGATACGCGAAGCATAGTATTTCAACCATCAAACTCCACCAATTGATCGGGTCCCTCTAAACTTATGTTAGTCGGTCATCTCTCTCACCAATTGGTCGGTCCATCTATCCATTAGTCCCTCATCTACCATTTGGTTTATCTTCCATACTATGGTTTTATTAAGGAGCGTAATTTAATTGGTCTTGCTACCAATAATTTAAATAATCTTAGTTTCTCTACTTTGTTACTCGAACCATTTGATAGTAGGACGAAACTAAATATTTTACAAATTGCACAAACGAGTAACACTCCCACGCGAATAGTACTCACACACGACTAGCGCTCGCATGCAACTAGGCCTTACACATGACTAGTACTCATACGAGATCGAATTCACTCGACATGTAATATACATACAGGTATTGTTCCCTGATCGATCCAATAATCTCATTGGACTTGTACTTACTAATCCAACAAGGTCATTTGAACATCATTGCTGCCTCAGCTGACACAATGATATGCCCCAATTACCAATGTCAAAACTAATCAGACTCTTGATGTTTGTAGTATAATAAGCATTATTGCTTCTCTCGGTTACATACTTCATATACCAATGAGCCAGCATGTCAGACTTATTAACATGCTAGACTCATCAATATGCTAAGGCTAACAGTCTAGCAAGGTCAACAACTGACTAAATAATACACGTCTATAAAATAAATTGAACCATGATTGAGATATAAATTATGTCACATTGGGGATATTCTCCAGGGTTTTGGTCTGGCGACCTACAAAACGTGCGGTGTAGCATTACACCCACGATAAGAAAGTATAAAAGTTATGTCGATAGTTGAAGGAATGGATGAAATAGTGGTCGTACAACTGCCAAGTCCCACTAGCATGATAGAATTGGTTATCACCACGATTACCACTTCTGCACTCTTCCACTTCTCTGCAACGATCACCACTTACGAGATCAATGTATTAACTTCTACTACTATAAATAGGTTCTACAACTTATTGACAAAAAACAAGACAATCATCCGATAATAGAATAACAAGAATATATGATCAAAGAACTATCATTTTAGAAATTCTCAGAAAACTCAGACTTCTGGTTTTCATTTCGCAGCATTCTAAACACATACCATCACTAAAATTCAACTTCATTGATCTCAATACCTTCTCTGATTCCCTCCCTGCAGATCAACCCTTCTCATTCCTTTGTGATCGAAACAAAACTGGAACAATCATTTCTTGATTTAGGCCAATTTTGTACAGATTGATCTCTCGAACCTAAACAAGTACTTATACAATATAAATATTTGGCATTTAGATGAATTTCTCTGACTAAAATTAACCTACTCCATCATTTTCCCTTTATTACCCTAAATTCGTTTTTACCCACAAACACACCTATATTCCTATGTTGATATAGGTGTGGATATACTTGCACTTCTTAAAGTTTGCTAAGAGGGCCAGTGTAAAAAAATTGGGATGAATAATTTTTTGGAAGCAAATACTCCTTCAACGGAAAGGGCCAGAGTCAGGAGAAGGACCTCCTTGATCTGAGGTGGCAACTTGATAACTTGACGATGACGAATGTTGTCTTTCATCCTTATAATGAAGCATTTACGGAAGGAAAAATGATTGGGTGTGAGGAACAAGGATACTATGATCCTCTTTTTCACTCCAAAGGCTATGTAATGTATAACCCCAAAAAATTGCCGAGGCAATGTGGTGCTATGCAGAAGATCCCTGATGATAAAAAATAAAAAATTGACATGCGTAACTGTAAGTCCCTTGATAACGACACAGTGGTTGTTCACGATCTTTTACCATCCTTCGGCGACTGGGAAGATAGGATGTATCGCATAATCGAAATGGAAGGGCTAAGAAATCTGATGCCAAGACATCCCCGGGTTACATGGCGTGGTACCTCAATGTTTCGCACACTCATGTGATACAAATAGATGAGAGGCCCTTAATCGAGGACTGAAATAAAGTTCTCGATGTTCTGGTACTGTTTGAAATGAACATAGAGAAAATGAATCACATATATGATCAAACAAAAAAAAACTGTATCGGGAGAGGAAAACATGTTGTGGTGAATCAGGCGAAGATTGAAGAATACCAGGCTCTGGAGGATGGACAAGATGGTGCTAGGTTTGGGGAGACGGTGGAGACGGTGCCAACAAGAAAATCAATAGTGAGAAAGGCTGCTCGGGGTGAATCAAGTAGTGGAAAAGGAAGAGATGACCGATAAGGACCTTCCAAACGAGGTTGAGGTGGTCGTGGGGAAGGCGATGATGTGGTTGAATGAATGCATTCTTGTTTTTCGAACTTATGTTTTTCACTTGGATAATTATGTCTTTCACTTATGTTTGTCGTTCGAATATAAACATATTAGGTTTATTATGTTATGAAGGAGTAAATTTAGTTAATTGGTTTCTAACTTGTTGTGTTGGAAAGCAGGTTTTAAAGAAGAATCGTTCGATGTGGATATCCCTATCGAGCGATTCTGAATTTTAGAAGATACTACAAGTTTGAAATTGTTGGAAATGTTAACAGTTATCAAATGATTCTGAGCAAAAATGCCAATTTTTACCAGGGTTTCAGAATCGTTGGATGTACACGTTATATAACACGATTCTTGGGATTTAGGGAAAGCCAATTTTCTGATTTTTCTTTAGCCTAGAATCGTTCGATGATGAACTATTTATCGAACGATTCTACGTAGAGAAAATACCAATTTTTCTTGCTGTGTTTAGCCCAGAATAGTTCAATGTGGATCTATGTATCGAACGATTCTGAGCAGAGAAAATGCGAATTTTAGAATTATTCTTCAGACAAACCTAAAAAAAAAGGGCAAACTGCGAACACCATTTCCGCACCAAATACATGGTACGTGAATGAAGATGGATCAACTTATTAAACGACGAATGCGTGAACCATATCAACTCCAAAAATGCTTAAAAGGCGGAGATAAGGTCATTGTGTAAAATGTCAATTTTGCACTTTCCTTTTTAATCAGAAGACCTAGGTTAGAACAAGGGGGGCTATTTTTGTCAACCATTTTTCACAGACCAAGCTCCATTACACAGTAATGGAATTTCACTATCATTGTAACACCAATCAATAACAACCCTTAAACTTTCATTACCCGTGGATGTAGGCACTCCGTTGTTAAACCACGTTATATGTTTGTGTTGATTTCTATTTCAATTTTTTGTATTTATTGTAGATCCCAACGATGAAGCTATTAAGGGATTAGGGAGGACAGTTGTCCTCCATAGAATTTGTAAAATATCACTATTAACCTTATAAAATATTGGTTATTTCATAATTGTTCCCTTTGATTTACAGAGTTACAATAATAAATTTAGTAAAGCTAAATTATTTTATAATTATTTTCTAGGAATTTATAATAATACATAAATAGGCTTAGAAAATTTGAGTTGTTACACAAATGACCTCCTAGTTTTTTTGGAATTGCTACAATGACCTTAAATTTTATAAATTTCTGAAGTATAAATTTTATAAAATACAAACAACTAGTTTAGATAATATAAGATAATATATGAAAATATTAAAATTTTATGGAAATAGGATAACGAAAATCTCACAAATCTAGATTTTTAATTAAAAACATTTTACAACTTTTATAGTATTTTCATGGCACCTTTTATAACATAAGAAATAAGAAAAAACATTTCAAAAAATTTTGGACGGCCGTTGACCGCCATACGGTGCGATGGTGTACACATTTTTCCCCAGTTAAATCCTGGCTTTGTCACTGAGACACCCTGTATTGCCAGTTTCTTTACTCTTAATTCATGAGTTGTGCTATTAAAAAAATGATAGTTAAGTGAAAATTATGTATTGATACAGATGAATCCCGAGAGACCCTGATATCAATAGTGAATAGCAAATGGATTTGTGGATACCGATTAGGTGTACAGTACAATATATTTAAATTAGTCTTCTGATATGTAAAATCAGAAAAAGAATTAGTCTCAGGATGACGAAATTGCAATTCAATAATATAGAGATTTCAGATGCGGTGTTGCAAAGTTATCATGGGTAATGGATCTTTTGAAGAGTCCTGACGAAATCTCAGGAGTACAAGTATGTTTGTAGTGACGGATATTATAAAAAATTAACTTCTTAAAATTAATGAACGACTAATTTTTATTAATCAATAAACTGACTGAACAATAAGTTGGACTTGGGAATCAAATTCAAAAAGGCGAAGAAGTTAAAACTTCATGGAAAAAATAAATTAAATTGGCTTTTAAAAACTTGAGCGATAGAATTCAACTAAAATCTCTTCATATTCCTCTTGAGCTTTAGCCTACTTCTCTCTTCAGCTGTTTTAGGATCTATGGCTCCAAATTGGTTGCAGGCTGATCTGCATCACAAACTCTTTCATCATCTAAACCAAGTAGCTTTTTCATAAGACTAATTTCAGTATCGTCTGGTAGTGTTAACTCTTTATCCAAAAACTATCAACAGCCGATTCATATTTCACCACAGCTTTCCTAAGTTTTGCCATTGATTAACCAAAATATTGCATTGAATTTGTATCTTCGATTGCTCACTCAATACGATCCTTCGATGTATTAAGAATTTCCACTGTTTTCCTAAGAGTTTCCTTAAGATCTGCCATAATTAATCTCTCGATCTGTATATTTCAAATATATGGGTCATTTATTATTATTAAAAATATATATGTATAGAGTTTACCCTTATATACAGTGTACATATAAGATAAGAAATTTAGGTATCTCAAACTAGGAAGGAAACCGTTTTCTTATTTGACAAAAAATGTTATTTCTTTTTTGATAAATTTCTCCCGGTCGATCCTTTCTGTTTCTTCTCCTTTTGCTATAGTCTGCTTGGATGTCGTTTTAGAAGTTATTTTTTGACTTCTAAAATAGAAAAATCGGAGTTAGTTTGGGTACACAATTTCAAAATGATTTATAAAAGTAAAAAAGCTAACTTGTTGTGAAGCAAAAACATTTTCCTTATGACTTCTGCTTCTGGTATCCAAACAAGCTTCATTACGCGTTTTGTTTTTAACCAAAGCCCCACTATATTCCCCAGTATGTGTCGCCCCCACGACAACAGTTTACGATGTTCATCCAGGACTCCCGCTTTCCTAAATGATTTATCGTTTAGATCTAAGGTTTAGATGAGTGTCACATCATGGGAAAGATAGCGGGAGAGGCTATGTAGCGGTTTCCTCTACTTTTTGGGCTCAATCTTATACTAATAGGTACATTAATTAAATGCCCCTACAAATAAAACCCTTCAAATGTATCCCGACATAAAATAACTATACCCCCATCTTCTAGAAGGTAAAATTCTCTAAATACAAGATTATAAAAATACCCTTGTATATATATAAAACATATCAAATTCAGATACATTAATTTGTGACCGTTTTAGTATTGTTTCTCTCTCTCTCACACACACCGCAACTGAAAAAAAATAATTTGAAAGAAAAAAAAATCAAAAATTGACCATTCAAAAACTGAATCAAAGATCATAAAAACTAGTTACCGATATTATTAGAAGTTTAAGAAGATCAAAATCAAGATAGAAATCTCCAAAAATAGTAGGGTTCAAAATCGATTTACTATCATCTTCAACAACTTAAATTTAAAAATTTAAACAGGTGAATATACCTTTAAATTATAATTTTCTTTCAATACATTTAATTTAGATTTATATATTTTGATTTAGATTTGATAGAGTTTGATTTAGAATTAGAAGTTCTTTATTATTACCGAGATGATAGTGCATATTAAAATCTCGTTTTAGTACTATTTTGTTTAATTCCGGTAAATGTTTGAATCTTTGATTTCAAAATCGATTTTGTTTTTTTGATAATATTATTGTTTTTGTTCTACTTATACTAATTTTTTTTACATGTGATTGAAACAAAAATTGAACTGTGTTGTTGGTGTTAATAAGAAAAATCAACTTATACAGATAAAAAATCAACAATTGTTGTTAATTCTGATGTATTTGTGAACATGTTGATGATGTTTCTAATGTGATGTATTTGTGAACATGTTAATGTGATGTAGTTGACTACTTTTCTTTGTGGCTTGTTTTATTTGTTGATGTTGAAAGATTCTCATTTGAAATTCTGATAATTACATAGTTATAGGATTATCGTAATCACTGATATGATTCGTATTGTCAACATTGATTATCTTATACAAGATAATGTTGAATTATTTAACTGCAGAAAAATTTGAGGGATCTTAGAAATTAAATTATAGTGTCATCTGTGTAGAATCTACTGAATGTGCTTGATAACTTATTATCGTGTATGTTTCTGCATATTGATTGATGTTCTCATGCTATCATTATTGACATATATATGAACTATTTTGATGACTCAAAAAATAAATAAATAAATAAATATATATATATATATATATATATATATATATATATATATATAGGTATGCAGTGTTTAGTATTTTGTAGCATGAACGAATGAGTGTTTAGTATTTCAAACCATTGAAATTGCAGGTATTGATAACTTAAAAATACAAATAGAACCAAGCAAAAAATTTATAAACTGGTATCAAACAAGTTAAGTTGACACTAAAAATATGGAACCCATATTATGGTATCAACAAAGCAGAGTGGATACCAGAAAATGGTTTCATTCATTGATTATGGTGTCGAAAAAAAAGTTGATACCAGAAACTGGTGTCATTCATTGATTATGGTGTCAACAAAAAAAAGTTGATACCATAAAATAGTGACATTCATAGATTATGGTGTCAACAAAAGAGAGTTGATACCAGAAACTGGTGTCATTCATAGATTATGGTGTCAACAAAGCAGAGTTGACACCAGAAATTGGTGTCATTCATAGATTATAGTGTCAAAAAAGAAAATTTGGTACCATGAAATAAACATTATATTTTAAAAATTAAATAAAAGATAAGTGCTAGCTATAATTAAGAATACTAACTAGTTTTTTTTTGTTTGATAACAGATAGAAACAACAACAAAAAATGGTAAAAACACGAAAAGCAAAGAGAATGAAGAATCAATTGAAGAGGAAGAAGCGCCAGAAGTTAAAAAAGGTAAAACAAATTGATTTTTATGTGTACAAAACTTAATAAACATATATGATCCATTGATTAATAACATTTCAATTAAGTTTCTTACAGAAAAATTGTTGATTGTGTATGTATGCAGGTAAATTGAGGGAACAAACGATTAAATTTAAAGATGATCTTCTGCCATTGATTGATTTGGGAGATTAATTATATGATAGACACATTTTTATGTCTGATTTGACTCAATTCTTTATGTTGATAGTGCTCGATTGTGTACTAATTGTGTTATTTTATGTGTTTGTAGGTACTTTGGAAATAAATATTTTTAGAAAAATTGGCTCAAAAAAGTGTTAAAGGCACCCAAAAGAAGTTTTAAAGGCACCCTCATTTTGGATAAGGGCACCCCCCAAAATTGATAAAGACACCCATGTAATGGTTAAAGGCACCTACCTTTTAAATTCAAATACTAAATTGGCGGGAAACTATTTGTGTAATCTGATAAGAAAATTTGACGAGAATTCCTCAGCTTTACAACAAGGATATATTTTTACCATCTGTGCAAGAATCGTACGTGAATAAAAGACTCAAAACAATTTGATTATGCGTTAAGAAAAAAAAATCTCGGAAAATAGCTATTTCACGATCTAGTTTCCTATTTTACTGAAGTTGGTTTCTACACCAATAGATTTGCTGCTAACACAATAAAAGGAAACCGTATGAAGAAATATTACTCTCGAGTTAAAACAAGAAGGAACATCGTGGAAAATAATTCCCGGGAATAATTTTCTTTAAAGAGAATTTTGTGGAGATCAAAAAGATTTGATTCGAAGAATTTTTTTTAGACAAGAATTGATGGTTGGGTGTTATAGTATAAATAGGGTCTTGAACATAGAGTTAAGGGGGGGATTGGGGGTGAGGAGAGACGGTAAAAATCAGAGTTGCAGAATTTTTCTGCTGTTGCTATGAAGAAGAACACGAAGAATATTAGACAACAACAGACAGTCACAAATAAACAGCAACAGAAAACTGTCGTTCTTTCCACAATCTAAAAACTTTGTAACGTTGAAGACTGTAACACTTATAAACGTTGCAGTTTCCCTAATTTATTTTATTTTTGTTTCTTTTCATCTTTCAAACACTTTTTGAACCATGTATCAATCTTTTAAGAGGGTTTTGACCATGATGTGCTAAACCCCATCACTGGGACAACGGAGGAAGTCATATTTCACAATTAATTGGTAACTATATTTGATTCTCTATGACTTTTTGCATTAATATTAATTGATTTATGATTTACTAATTAGTTGTGATTTTGTTTGATTGTGTATGCTTAGACTTAAATATTTGATGCGCCATGCTTATGATTTACAATTAATGTTTTAGAAATCTACTTTTGGCAAAGGAATAGAGTCAATAAAAGAGTTATAATCGTTAAGAATCAATAAAAAAATTTACTTGAATTTGATTAATGATGGAATCCTGAGTTCCAGTTTCTCTTAATATTGTTATTTTCTTTTAGTTAATTGCTAGTTTGGATTAAATTTAGGTCTAACATCAAACCTTAATAAGTCCAAGTGAACGAATATTTTTACCACTTCTAAAATCATATCATTATACCGAGTAATTGAAATAGAGGTTAAAATAAATAAGAAGAAGCCTATCATTTACAAGCATTGAAAGCCAGTCCATTCTACGACTTTTTTATCCCATCTACAGAAAAAAAGAACAAGTTCTTGTTGATACCAAAGACAAAGGAAAAACTATTGTTCTAGTAGGATGACACTATCACAGTAGAAAAGGGAGATGATGTTAAACAAATTACTGATGTGAATTACTTGACTAAAATACCGTTTTCAATAAAAATGATACTTAGTGGCTACAATGCTGCACAGAAGAAGTTAAAGTTTGGAGAAAACAAATTCTACAATCTTACAACAAATGATTTTGCTATCATCTTTTCAATAAAAAGAGTCGTAGAGAGTGAGGATGTGAAGGATCAGTCAAAAGAAGGAGTATGACATTAACATAAGAAATTCTTGAATGAAAATTCTAGACCAGATTACAGCCTGATAGTCAAGTGAGGATTACTAAGACAGAAATGGAAAGAAAAATGAAGATCACAGTAACAATTTAGGCTGACCCTGAACACTTTCTAAGATTGTTCACAATATGGATATGCACCATTATGTTTTTTACAGATTTGGGAGCTGCCAAATCTGCAAGAAAGTGGTTGCCACACATTGCAGAAGGGCTTTAAAGCTGGACAGATCACATTGCAGAAAAAAACGGTAAGTAAGCACAGTTTGGAGCAGTGGAAGAAGGGTTCCCATGAAGGGAGAAAGTTGAAACCAAAGAAGATGGAGCTGAAACCAAACAAGATAAAGTTGAAACCAAAGAATATGGAGTTGAGAAAGAAAAGGATATTTCGAAAGAGGTTACTTTACCTTTAGATGATAACATCACAAATATTGAACAATCAGTTCAACAAGAAGAAAAGAAAAAGGTGGAAGAGGAGAATGCAGTTCAACCTATACAATATGATGATGAGAAGATAAAGGTAGTAGAGGAGATGGTGGCAGACCATCTTATTTATGCAACACCATCAATTCGATATCCTTCCAGCTACATCTTCGTATGAACCTACTGGAACTATGCCAAATTTCAACTTAATAACCGCTGGATTAGAAATCATTCCAATAATAGAAATGGATGTGGATGTTTCTACCAACAAAACAGAAGAATATGTAGTAGAAGATGTATTGAAGGAAATTTATTAACTTGATTTAATTGAAGGAACAACAGAAGATAAAGATAGCAAAGAACAACAAGATTCTCTGGATGATACATAAGAATCAGAGAAACAAGAAGAAGTTGTTGACCATCTGATGGGTTCTATTGAAAGAGGAGTGAAATTTACAACAAGGATTAGAAAGAGGCCAAAAAATCTTAACGAATATACAGTTGAAGGTAAAGGTAAAGGTAAAAAAAAAACAAAAGAGGGAGAAGAAAACGCAAGAAGTGATTGAACTCGACGACTACATAGAGTCAATACCACTAGAACCCAAAAATCTTATAAAGCCAGAAAAACTTGAAATCTGGAAATCATATAGTGAGAAAGAACAACAAATCATTCGGCCATTCTTTGAGAATGCAACAGAAAGGTAACAACTCAAATTGATTAAACTCATTTACATATATTTCCTTCTCTCTAGCATGAATGAATCAACTTTAGTATATAAAAACATCTTTATAATTTAAAACTGATTATAGGTATGAACTTGAATTAACAACCAAAGTTGATACCAAATACTGAAATCCAGTAACAGTGTTTCCAGATAATGGTGTCAAATAAATGAAGTTGACACCAAAAAACTGGTTTCAACAACCAAAGTTGATACCAAAAACTGAAAAATAGAAACAATATGGTGTCAAAATGAAGTTGACACCAAATAACTGGTATCAACAACCAAAGTTGATACCAAACACTGAAATTTAGAAACACTATTTACAGATAATGACAACAAATAGAAATTGATACAAAGAAGGGACATCAACGGTTGAAGTTGATCTCATAAAATCGAATGAAAAATGCATTAACCTCTGGAATTTTTGAAAAAGAATGATACATCTTACAAATTTTATTACTGCAATGGTGACCGTCATATGAACATCAACGGAAGGCACCTATAATATTTTTTGGAGAACAAATATATAAGTGGAGAGATAGTTGACTACTACATCAACATTCTGAACTCCAAGATATAAAGTCCGAATGAAAACACATACAAGAAGCACCTGATTTTGTCGACAAATGATTATGTAAGTATGCTTTAATAAATCAAACTGAGAATTTTTTTTGATTTTTAAACTAAAACCTATACTAAAAAGATGCAGCTAGTGTTACCGATGGCTATAAAAAGCAAAGATAAAGTAAGAATAAAGAATTCTGGGACTGAAAAACGGATGAGAAAAGATTACACAGTCAATGATGAAGACAAGTACCTGATCAATCCTATGTGCTTAACCAAAAGAGGTACTGGACACCATTGGGTGGTACTTACGTTGGAAAAGGGAAGATGGCAAGTTTACAACTCGTTTTTTCATACTCCAAGGTACAATACACAGTATAATTGCATGATCAAAAGATTGACTGCGGTGATGAATGATATGGTCTACAAAAACCATCTTACCGGTGGAAGTAATTGCATCATTCTATAACTGCTTAGTTCCAAAACAAGGCCCGACAACCCTGATTGTGCACTACATACATGCTTATATATGAACACATTCATGAAGCATTTTAGATGTGAAAAATTGTTTAAAATTGAAAACATAATTGAGAAGATGCAAAAGAAGAGAATAATGATGGCACTGAGAATCTTGTCAGAAGATGGTGCATGGAAGATAGAAGAGCAACAACAACATCAACATGGAGAGTAACACTAACAATAACAAGACCAAATGAATGACTCTATTGGAGAAATATTTCTGTTGACTGACTCTGTTGAAGAAATATTTATTTTGACTGACTCAGTTAAAGAAATAGTCTAATGTATGTCTTTTAACGGTCTTGAACATTTTAAAAATTAGTAATTCTGTCAATGGTCCTAACATTTTAATATAGGTTTAAAAAAAATCTTATTAAAGTTTTGTTATTAGTCTTATTGACATCTTATTATAGTGTTGTTACTACTTTCTTCAATGGATGAATGTCCAAACATATTATTGTAGTATTGTTACTTGTTACTACTTTCTTAAATGGATGAATGAGTTAAAATATTGAATGTATGTATAGATAAGGGAGATGACTTAAAATACAGATGGAACCATAAAAAAATTTGTTTTTTTTAGTTTCAAGAATAGAAGTTGACACCAGAAACTAGTATCCAGAAAGATATTACTTCCAGATTATTGTATCAACAATAAAAGTTGACACCAGAAAGTGGCATCAACAATCAAAGTTGACAGAAAAAAACTAGTATCTAGAAAAATGTTGTTTCTATATTATTGTGTTAACAAATCAAAGTTGATACCAATAACTGGTGCAAACAATCACTACATTGACCAATGGTAGTGGCTAATGGTCATTTTTAATTGCCAATCTCTTTTTGCAATTATCGTTAGTTTCCCAATCCTAGTGGCGTAAGGGGTTGTTGTCTTATGTTTAAGGCAACTTGTATGCGTTAGTTCGTACCCTCGTCTTAAGCAATTAGTCTAAGTAGTTTCCGAATAGTCGTCATCAAATAGTTAAAGCCACTAATTTCTATAATTCCCAAGTTACTAGTGAAAACATTAACACAACTAATTTTTTTCTATTTTTTTAACATATTACGCATCAACATGTTTATTAAGTAGCCAACAACATAAAACCACTGGCTTTTGTAGTAGCTATTTTATTTTCCTAGTTGTTCAATAGTTTTTGGACATAGAAATATAACGATTATAGTAGCTAAATTAGTAGCAGAAATTTATATGCAAGTAATTTTGTAATAAAGAAACCTTAAGAGTCACTAGTGTCTCTAGTAGCTAAATAGTTAAAAGCTACTAACATCCACATAAGCACCTAGATTTATAGTTTCCAAAATTTTAGAGCCACCCGTTTCTATTAACTAAACACAAATATTAATATTTTTTTTCCTAATTACATTAAATAACTCTTAATTGTTGTCGTAATTGATACCAATAAATAGTGTCAACAATGAAAGTTCACACCAGAAAACTGGGTTCAAAACAACTAAAATTGGTACCAACTAAGAACCAATAAAGATGGAGCATGCAAACTAAGATATAATCGAAAGTAATAATAATAATAGCCTTAAAACATCTTAGTATATGTGTAAAGAAGTTTTAGATTTAAATGATTGACATCGCAGTATAGTATTGTTACTACTTTATTTAATGGATGAATGTCTAAACATCTTATTGTAATACAAGGGGCGTGTAAGTGCTTAAAACATCGGTAGAGGGGTAAGTTTTAGTGTGTTAAATTCGAAGCTAGTTGGATGAATGTCTAAAACATCTTATTGTGGTACAAGGGGCGTGCACGCACTTCATGCATCGATGGATTATAGGGGTAAGTTTTAGTGTGTTAAATTTGACACCATAAACTAGTGTCCATAAAAGTGTTGTTTCCAGATTATTGTGTCAACAATAAAAGTTGACACTAAAAAACTGGTAATTAGAAAAATGTTGTTTCCAGATTATTGTATGAACAATCAAAGTTGATACCAATAACTGGTGTCAACAATGGAAGTTGACACCAGAAACTGGGTTCAAAATAACTAAAGTTGATACCAACTAAGAACCAATAAGCATGGAGCGCGCAAACGGAGATATAATCAAATATAACAATCATAACAAATTCACAAAATAAGAAATATTCAGATAAACGTATATATCATTAAAAAGATAACAAGTCAAACAAAATAATATAAAAATAAAAATGTAACATCAGAAGTTCATAAATCAACACAATTGTTAATTATCATTAAACAAAAAGTTCAAAATAACATTCTCCTAAAGAAATTATAAATCCGCGACAACTTTCGAAAATTTGGTGCTTGAGAAGACAATGGATCTCTCTGACATGTTTGAAGGTTATGGTATGTAAGCATCCTATGTTGACCACACTTGCGCTTCTTGTGAATGTTTTCTCGATGACCTTGTACCTTGTTGCATTTGGTTTCATCTTGTGCTCGACCATCATTGGGAGGCAACGCATACCCCGTCTTTGAAACTTCGGGAGGATTTTCAGAATCTGGAATGAGATATATTAATGGAGATTTGAGACATTGGTAGTACTCATTTGTATAGAAAAATATAATGTGCTTGTACGATAATTCTTCTCCAATCTGGAACATAACTTTCTTGGAGCGGGTGCAAGGAAAACTATGTGTTTTTCGCCATTACAACTGCAGGTTTGAGCTACAAATCAGCAGTACGATTTCTAGTTTGAGAAATGATAACAAAAACCTTTTCACTTGATCGTCGAACCTTGTATACATGACACTCATTTATTCTCTTATTCAACCTAGCTTGCATCCGCGGAGTAAGACTTGTAGTCCACTTGACTCCAATTTCCTATTTTAATTTTGCTCCATTACCTTAGTAAGAATAACATCAACCAACTCAAGTGCTGGAAGCCTCTTATAGTGCCTAATCCAAGTTATCCAACTATTAAAACTTTCAGCTACTTTTGATGTATTCTCTCCGTACATTTTTCCCGGAAATACATGAGTAGCCCAATTCTTCAGCGGAATCTTTAACATCCAATCAATAACTGAAGTCAAATTCAAATTGCTCAAACTCGTCACAACAATAAATATTGCTCATTTGTCAATGCAGTGTAACACTGTTGGAATAACTTGACTGCAGATTCTATGTACTCTTTCCTTTGGGAATATGAAAATTTCCTTTCATATGATAAAAACAGTATGAATGTGAAGCATTTGGGAAGATCTCAGGGACATACTTCAAGAGACCGGTTCCACGATATGATATGATTGGCAATCCACGATCTTCAGATATAATTCCCTTATATTGTTTATGAACCAATGCCGACTCTTACCATTTTCAAAAAGAACAACTTCAAATGCAACTACATAGATCTCTACGAGAAAAGAAAAAAAGATACATCATAACAAAAAAACATGTTTCCTACAAATTATGGAGTCAACAATAAAAGTTGACACCAAAAACTAAAACCAGGAAAAACTTGTTTTAGATTTTAGTTTCAAGAACCAAAGTTGACACCAATATCTACTGTCAACAATAAAAAGTTGACACCAAAAACTAAAACCAGAAAGAACTTGTTTCAGATTATAGTGTCAACAACCAAAGTTGACAACATAAATATCTAATGTCAGCAACCCAAGTTCACATTGGGTTGTTGGTTCCATCTTAAGGTATCAACAACTAAAGTTGACAAAATCCAGATCATGTTAATTCCAACAAAACACGGAGGAAGAAATCAATAATACATTTCCTAAATTTGTCAACAAAAGATTTTAGATTAAAGATTCATACCTTGGTTAGCATTTTTGCCGTAAAAAACCATAAGACCCCTCTTGAACCTCCCAGTGATAAAATTAACATCAATAATTAGCATATGATGACAATAAGTGTTAAAACCTTTGGTAGAAGCATCAAAGTCCAGAAAAGAACCTTTTAAACTGCCGCGTTTCATTATCATACTCAAAATCAACAACACTTCCAGGATTCTAATGTCTAACAGCCTTGGAATACCATACAAAATCTGAATAAGACTTTATGTCATCACCCTAAAGATATTGTCTGCCGAATTTTTTACCATGATATGTTTGACTGTAAGTAAGCTCGACTCCATATTCTATATGAAATAACTCTTTGGCATCTTCAACAATATTCTTCTTGTTTGGTACTCTTAGATCATCTATGTTCTTCAAAAAAGACTTCCTCATTCGAAGCTTTGCAAGATCTGAACAAGCCAAACCACACGAATGCTCTGAATTATATAACTTACACTGAAAAACACCATAAGTTTTAGGAACAATAAATGAATAAAACCTCCACGAAAAATTATGCTTTTCCTTGAACACGCACTCAACAGTATATCGTTTTTGATAACTCTTATTTAACTAGTTTCCATTTCTATCTGCTATGCATCGCAACATCATGAACTTCTTCAATACTTCCTTCAAATACCTTCCCTACACCACTTAGTATGTCATCCCAAGCATAAACCTTTCTTGGTGTTTTTTTGGTCATAGATGTATCATCAGTCAAGTATTCTACACTATATACCTCATTGTTTGAAACACAACTTGATGACGATGAATAACTAGCAACAGATGAAGAACTACCATCAACATAAATAATTAAATCGACATGAAATTTCAAGACATCCGTTCGAGCTGTAATAGTGAATCAAATATTTTAAATAAAAATCAGAATGAATGACATGCTGCGCTCCATCCATATTGTAAGAAAACTGAATGAGATCTTCAGGACGATAAGCCTACGTTTCTTTTACAATAATTTTTATCTCATTAACAGTTATTGATGACAAAAAAACATAAACTCTGCAACCACCATTGTTGGCCTGCACAAAACATAAAAGACAGCTAAAAAATAAAAACGACAAATAAAAGAGAGCATAACTTTATAGATGATGAGTTTTTGACAAGGGCTAGAATTGTAAAATCACCCTTATGCTTAGTAATATGAACATAAAAATATATATACATAAATATGTGCATGTTTTAGCCTTTATATCAAAGCATGAAATACTATACCTCTACTTATATTCCGCAGGCGAATTAAGAATACAGTTTCTACAAATAGCTACAAATGCTCAAACTGATCATTTAGTCTCTCTAACGTTTACACTATTTGTGCCATATCAAACTAGTCTCAAGTTGCATAAATTCCACAGCTGAATTCCTTGAAATTGTCTCGAATGCGCATTGATAACATCTATCAAATCTGGGAATAACTAATGCTTAATCTCTAAAGACGCATTCCAGGTTAATGCCCCTTGTTAATACCTGAAAAGTAACTACCCATGGACAGGGGGAGTCATTCTTACTAGATGGGATTAAGTTCATCATCACCTCAGGAATTTAAGGGTCAAGCCCAAGCACTTAGGAATATGCCCATGGAAGCATGAGGATAAGAGAGGAATACGAGGATAAGTTGGAGATAAGAATGAAAAATGGCAATTTAGCAATAATAAGAGGTTAAAGGGAGGCATGTGTAAAAGGGGATTAAACGAGAAAGTTTATAAAAGGAAAAGAAATGGAACAAAGAAAGGATCTTCTTTTCCTCTCTCGACACTAGAAGGAAAGGTGTAGTCCTTGTTGTGATTAGGATTGGTATCCCCTTTACAAGTTTAACCTAAAACATTTGGCGACCAAAGTGGGAGGCTCGTCTCTAGTCCAGCAAGATGCACTCAGGGAAAAATATTCCAGTTACACCACCTAACCATCCGACTAACGAGGAATTAATAATAGAAGACGCAAGTGGTGACGATGAGCCATCAAGACAAACCATCGTCAACACACCAACTGTACAAACGTCCCACGCAGAAAAGGTAGAGGCACCGGCTAACAAGAATAAGAAGCAACCTAAGAAAGACACTTAACAGAAGCAGAATTTCCAATACATATGGATCGGGATGGAAGGACGCAATCGGTGCCAACAGGATCTTCAGAAGATCATGAGACAAGCAGAGGAAGAAACGGTGGCCGCAAGGAAAGCAATAAACGAAGAGGGGTACTCACGCGGAGCATCACATGAGGCAATCGCCAAGTACTTGAACGAATACTACAGGATAATCAAGCATGATAGCTATGATTCCATGAATATCCCATACTCGGTTGAGGTAGCCGAGTATCAATACCCGGAAGAGTATACGTTCTTCCAAGTTCAGAACTTACTATTGACGGGGGAACGCTCGTGAACACCTTAGTCGGTTTTTATCAATGATGAATGCATATGCATCTGATGGAAAGTTGTTCCTAAGAGAATTCTATAAATCTTTATCAGATACCGCTTTCACCTGGTATGATAACCTGAAGCCCGGAAGAATAGAGTCATGGGTAGCAATGGCTACTTCTTAAGAAAATTTTACTCAGAAAAGAAGAATGTCACGATGATCGATCTCAGCAGGTGTAACCAAAAAAATTAGAGAGGAAATCAAAAAATTCATCCCTCGGTTCCGGAACCTATCCCTCGAGTGCCATGAAGACAACAAGGAGGAAACTCTAGTGGAAGTTTGTGTGCATAGAATGACACCTATATTCAAATGGAATCTCGCAAACTTTAAGTTTCTGACATTTGCAGAATTAGAAGAAGCGGCAGCCAGAATAGCAGATTGCGCGGATATTTTGAGCCTATGAAATATGGAGCACACGTGGCAACATTCAGTTAATACCGCATCGGTACCAGCATTCAGCGGCCGTACTATGGTCAATACCGACATAAGGAGGCCCCTTGCGTTTCATCCTTATAACTCGGGGCGAGGTAACAGAGGACCTAGAACAAATCTAAATTGATTACCACCTATACCGTGTAGCCGAGAACAAATCATCGGTCTACTCGAACAGTGGATGGCGAATCAGGATGTAACACTACCACCCTTGGTTGTGGATATCGATAAGTTCGACAAAAGCAATGCTAGATACTTTCACTTCCATCGCCGAGTGGATCACCCGATGCATGAATGTTTCTCCTTTCACGACATCTTTCAGCGAAAAAGAAACGCGAGGGAGATTGAAATGGAAAGCCAAACAATCAACAAAAATCCGCTTCCCCAGCACCATGTCATGATGCTGTCACACAACCTACGGGAGGACACCTGGAGACCCTGGGAACCAACAAAGGAAGAAGTGTATGAAGCAGAGGAAGAAGTCCCGGGTTTTGATAATACTGAAAGCGTAGCCAGCAAGTTCGCCAAAACGATCCTGGCATAACAGTTCTTCGACTCACTGGGATTCAACGAGAACCAGAATCAAGATGCAGCAAAGGCCATCGCAGCGATAGCCGCTGGTAATTCCTACAACCCAACGCCAAAAGGAGCGATCACCTTCACTGACGAGGATATCTTCTACCCAGGAGAACATCTTCAACCGCTTTTACTCACGACAACCATTAACAAGCAACAACTGAAAAAGGCGTTTATCGGCGGAGGCGCATCTCTAAATCTAATCTCGCTTCATATATTGGAAATTTTAGGTGTGCAATGATCGGCCATTCACATGCACGCTATCACAGTAAAGGGATTCAAGGCGAATACTCAAACCGCTATAGGAGTTGTCAGCCTAGTAATGAGGATTGGGCCGATAAAGGGCCTCACGCCATTCTATGTGCTAGAAGATGATACAAATTTTCATGTATTGTTAGGGCGATGATGGTTTCTCAAACACAAAGTCGTGGTATAAACCTATTACGAGTGCGTAAAGATTAATATGGGAGGAAAACAGTATCAGATCGCAGCAATAAACAACCCCTTCGAGCCGGAAGAAGCATGCATGGTGGATGTTGTTTTCTATGACATCCCAAAAAAAGTGGAAGAGACGGCTGCGACTGTGCTCACCCCGCTACATAAGTGGAAGGATGAAGCGCCCACCAATGAAAAAACTATAAAAAATCAGTATTCAGCCCGTCACGAATGACGATTAACCCCCCCCCCACCCCTCCCCCACAAAGAAACAAAAATTACAAGAAAACTCTCAGTTTTGAAGGTTTTCGAGTCCACAAGGAGGACATATATACCGTTTATAGCAATCAACTAAGGGGAATCCCAAGCACGAGCACAAATGCATTCTAGCTTCCATCGATCAAGAAATGAAGGAGTCACCCTCATGACTAGCTAAAGAGACCGAACCGCTTTCGGACCCAATTGAAAGAGACATAATGGGAACAAAAAAGGAGCGCGGCGTAGAAGACGTGACTACAGATAGAATAAAAGAAGTAAATATATGAACAAAGTACGGACAACGACTCATCAAAATAAGTAGGAATTTGAAAGAAAAATAAAGAGACGCGCTAGTCAGATTGCTAATAGAGTACAAATATGTGCTTTCTTTCAAGTACGACAATTAACGGGCTTAGATTGTGACCTTGTCGCTCATAATCTTGGCGTTTCACCCGAATTCCGACCCATCAAACATAGGATCGGCGACTTTCCATAAGAAATCTCTTCAGAGATAAAATAAGAGGTCTAGCGACTGTTGGAAGCCAAATTTATAAAGCCCATATAACATCCCACGGGGCTGGTTAACGTCGTACCAGTTGTAAAAAAGAATGGGAAGATCAGGTGTTGTGTGGATTACGGAGACCTCAATCGTACATGCCCAAAGGAATATTTTTCGCTTCCGCGTATAGACGCTTTAGTAGATGCCACAGGATGTTCTCGTTCATGGAAGGGTTTACCGGTTACAACCAATTCAGAATGACGGCTGAAGACGCGTTCAAAATAGGATTTCAGACACCATATGATAACTTTTATTATGTGATCATTCCTTTTGGGCTAAAGAACGCCAGGGCCACCTATCAAAGGGCGATGACACTGATCTTTCATGACCTCCTCTACCAAATCGTAGAAGTGTATGTGGATGATGTCGTAGTTAAATCAAGGGCAAGGGAAGATCATGTTCAGCATTTGAGGCGGGCGTTTGAAAGATGTCACAGATTTAAGTTAAAAATGAATCCGCTAAAGTGTGCTTTCGTGGTAACTTCGGGCAAGTTCATCGTCTTTATGGTAACAGATAAGGGGATTCAGATTGACCCAGACAAGGTGAAAGCTATCACCATGATGACGCCTCCCAAAGATGTGAAAGAACTGCAAACCTTCATCGGGAGAATATATAGTACGACGTTTCATCCCAGGCCTCGCCCAACTTCTAACCGCGTTTCTCTCAATGCTAAGAAAAACACGAAATTCAAGTGAGGGGAAAGATAACGGGATGCTTTCCGTAAACTCCAGCAATGTTTGGTCAGTCCTCAGGTACTCAGACCCCCTCTCAAGGAAGATCCCCTCTACATTTATACCTCCTTCACAAGCCTAGCGATAGGAGCGGTCTTGGCACAAAACATGGGGAATGAAAACCTATCACCCATCTATTACGTTAGCCGGGTACTGAAGGACGCCAAGCTACGATACCCCAAAGTCGAACAAGCATGTATAGCCCTGATATACGCGGTGCAAAAGTTGAGTCCATTCCTTCTAATGCATGAAACCATTGTCGTTGCAGCGGCAAACCCGATCGTATATCTCGCGACGAAACCAATCATGACGGGAAGGACCGCAAGATGGCTCCTGCAGTTATCCGAGTTTTAATTCAAATATCAAAAGCCCAGAGGTGTCCAGGGGCAGGCAATTGGCGATTTTTTGGATGCTTTCCTCGGGTGTGACGGTACATCCACCTACGATGATGTGTTAGGGGGAAGTAGCGGAGGTGGAAGGATATGCCTGTATTATGTCCTTCGACGGGTCCTCGTACGAGAAATTTGGGGGAGTTGGTATCGTATTTGAAACACCCATTGGAGAGCTATTATCCTATGCCTTCAATTTGGACTTTCATTATAGCAATAACGTGACCGAATAAGAAGCATTGATACTGGGATTGATAATGGCCAAGGAACTCGGTCTTGGAAATTTAGAAGTCAGAGGAAATTCCAAGTTAATAATCATCCAAATAAACGATGAGTTTCAAGTGAAAGAAGCGCATTTAACACCATACCGAGCGGAAGCATAGAACCTAATGGCTAAAATAGGATCAACCACAGTTGAACACACATCGAGGAGCTCCAACAGGCACGCAGATGCATTATCCACTTTTGCAGCCAAGATCCAATTGAACGACAAAGAGGAAGGAACTGTGATAATAAAGCGAAGAGATCTACCTAGCACTTGGAGGGAAGATGCAGCTTTCAAAGACGCGGACGATTGGCAAAAGCTATACCTTGATGATCTTGCAAGGACCAGCGAAGAGCATACCATCCCGATAAAAGTGTTAAAACAATTCATAATAGTCCAAGGCGTTCTCTATCATAGAGCACCAGGAGGATCCTTGGCACGTTGCTTGAGCAAAAGGGAAACAGAAGAAACGAGACAAAGAATGCATGAGGAGTCATACGGGAAAACGAGTAATGTCCGTCTATATCGAGGATTACAAAGTCTAGGGGTATATTGGCCCAGCATTGCAGCCCAGGCGACATCCATCCAGGACAATTATAGAGACTGCCGAGCACCGCCACAACCGGCCGAGGTATGTGTGGCATAAGAAGACGATTGGAAACAACCATATATAGATTTTATCCAGCATGGTAAATTACCCGAGGGAAGAAGAGCAACACTCAAAATACATAAGAAATCCAACATATTTTTCATAAATGAAGGGATTCTGTATAGAAGGAGTTACAAATTTACGGTCATGAGATGTCTATCAAAAGAAGAGGCAATAAAAGTTATGACCAAGTCGTATGACGGGGAACATTAGAGAATGCGCAAGTTATTCTTATAAATATATGGGGGAGCCTTATACTGGCCAACCATGGAGAATGATACGGAAATGCACGTGAAGAGGTGTCTAAGTTTTTAAACCCACAAACTTCTGATCCATGCACCCACTCCCAGCTACACATCATTGTCATGCCTTGGCCATTCCACAGTTAGGGCCTGGACCTAATTGGGCCGATAAACCCAAAATCCTCCAAGCGACACAAATACATCATCAAGTAACCGAGTATAGTTCAAAATGGGTGGAGGCAATCCCTATGAAAGATTATGCAGGAGAAACTATCCCCACTTTCATCAGAAAACATATAATATGCAGGTTCAGAGCTCCAATGATCATCAGAGCCGACAATGCCAAGTCGTTCGTCAATAAGTATGTTTATAACTTATTGGAACAATATAACACCCGGCTGCATACATCTACTCCATATTACCCTCAGGGAAATGGCCAGGAGGAAGCCACCAACAAAACATTATTAAGAATCCTGAGAAAGACCGTGCATGATGACCATAGGGAATGGCACGAGTAGGTACTACTAGCATTATGGGCATATCGGATTTCTAAGCATAGCTCAACGGGAACGTCTCCCTACTCCTTGGTCTATGGGGGAGATTCCATTCTACCGTAAATCGACATCCCTTAGACAAGAGTTTCCATAGAAAGCCTAGCCATGACATACGAGGTTAGTCGTTTTTCCCACCTGGACACTATAGAGGAAAGAAGAGTTCGTGCCGAAATTTTTGCTGAGGCATACAGGAAGCGCGTCGCCAACCATTACAACCAGAAGGTCAGAGAGAGAATTTTCAAAGTCGACGACCTAGTGCTCAAAATTGCATCACATGTATAACGGAACGCAAGCGCTGGGAAGGTTGCATCCAAATGGAAGGGACCCTTCGTAATCCGAAAGACTGTGAAAAACGGATATTACCACTTAAAGCGGATGGATGGATCCAAGGTTAAGACACCTATCAAAGGAAAGTGGATAAAAGGGTTTCATGCATGAGCAATACTACGGAAAATGTTTTCCGATCTTCAATAAAAGAAACTTTTGTTTTATCTTATTTGCCTCTGAGGTCCAATACTATGGTCACAAGAGCGGCAGAGGGCAAAACGCCCATGTTCGACCATTTAACTGAACACTACAATGGTCACAAGAGCGGTAGAGGGAAAAGCACCCATGTTCGACCACTCAACTAAAATACCACAATGGTCACAAGAGCGGCAGAAGGAAAAGCGTCTATGTTTGACCACTTAACTAAATACTACAACGGTCTCAAGAGCGGCAGACGGAAAAACGCCATGTTCGACCACTTAAATGAATACTACAATGGTTACAAGAGTGGCACAGGGAAAAATACCCCTGTTTGACCACTCAATTAAATATCCGCGACATACTCTAAACATCCAAACCAATACGTCTTATCAAAAAAAAAGGAAGGGGGAAAGGAGAAAAAATAACACAACATGTTTGAAAAAAAGAATAGAGAATAGACAAGCATTCATATAATATTACCATGGGTACAAAAAGTAAGTAAAAAAACTTGCACGTGAATCAAACACACAGTCACGCGAACTAAATTTCGCTTATCACGTTCCATTTCTTCCCGAGCGATGAAGAATGACTCCAACATGGATGAATAGTCGCTGTCTTTAAAGCTTAGAGCATCGGCGTAGAGATCCATGCTATGCAACTACAATGACTGACTGACAACAAACACAACTATAAGGGTCTCCACAAGGCGAGTGTATCCACTCATATCGTCCATAGAGATAGCCCTTATAAGATTACGAAGCTCCAACTTCAGGTCGGATATAACCAACGGATCGGCCCGAGCAAAATGAGTGTCAGTCATATCTTAAATAAATAAAAAAAAAGATACCAACACTGCCCGAAGTGACTCGCCCTTAAAGTACGTCTACCCTCAAGGGAGAGCTTGCAGCGCCGCATGAGCCAAGTTGAGAGCTACTTCTACCACTTGCAAATATTGAAACAATCTAGACACTGGAAGTAAGTTGCAACACTACGTTCACGATAATAACGGTGGTGTTCAAAAAATAAAAGAGGGAGCAACCACTCTCGTGATGTGCTTCTTGTAAAAGATGATCCGCGTCTGTAAAGTGGGAATGGGAGATACTATTCTCACGATCAAAATAGTCAAACACAACACTCAACACATTAGACATCTCAGTCAATCGAGTAATCTCTACTACCAAACGAGCCCGCGCCATATGATAAGAGGGAAGATAATATATATTACGCCAGAACAGATGAAAAACAAGAAGAAAGTAAAAGATTAAGGTTGAAATTAACCAAATAAGGAAAGAAATATATAATAAACACGAGTGTAGGGTACAACTACACATTCAATACCGCATTCAATAAAGCCTTAAAACACCAATAAGCATTAATAACATTATAGGGGAGATCAAGAGGATTATAGGATTAATCGTTCTGACTAGCGATCACCGTGCGACAAGCCTATATCTCTCGGTCCAAATCCCTCATCATAAGAACAACTTCATCGTACATCCGAGTAGCTAAATAGCGCGCCGAGTGACTGCTTCATTATGCAAACGGTGAATATCCCGAAGAACCCGATCAGAGGAATTGGCACTACGAGCAATCTCGTTATGTTTCTAAAAGCAACCCGCATGGCGGCACGACGAATCAGCCTATGGGTTATTAACAACCCCACTTCATCTTTCAAAAGTCGTGATAATTCGTCCTGCTTATCAAGCGGTGTCACGAGGGAAGGCACAACATCCATGGTCAAAGTATATCTGTGGAGTTGATGAGACATGCTCAAAGAAAATAGACAAAAGAGAGTGAGAAAAATAAAAAAGGGGAAATGTGTGTGTAATGAAGAAAATCAGAAGGACACAAAAAGATTTAAATAGAAGAAGAAACGAATATTTATGGTCAACAAATGATAGTTACAAAAATAAATGCATCTACGAATTACAAATCCCTAGAAAAGATACAATAAAAGACACTGCCACAAACTAATTGTCCGACTCTGCCAATATTACATACAAATTTCTATCTCTCGATCTAAATCTTTCTTTATAAGCAGTACCTCCTGATACTGAGAGTTGGCAGCATACCGCCTCGCATGAGCCTCAGAAAGCAGTCGACCGACGTCACCCATAATACGAGCATCAACATGAGCCTTCTGAGCAAGTTCAAACGTTTCATCTTGATCCCCCCAAGCGATATCCATGGCATCCCGATGAGCTAACCTATGAGTTATTAACATCCTTACTTCGTCTTTCACCACCAGAAGTCGTTCGAGCTCTTTACGCGCGTCCGAAGTCATGACAGTAGCGGCTACCGGAACTATGGTTAAGGTATACCCATGTAGCTCGTGAGCCATCCTTCAAAAAAAAAAGAGAGAAGAAGAGAGAGAGACGAAGGAAGGGGAAAGAAAAGAAAGGATAAAAAAGATACTAAGGCAAAAATAAAAGGAACACTTAAATAAAAAAAAATACCACGCACAAGGAAAGACACGTAACTCAAGGGAGAACTTTAAATAGGAATCCAGGACAGATACAACCACACGTCCAGAAAATAGTCGAAGCATTTAATTACAAGATGATCACGAAAATTACAACTACAATCATAACAGTCATGACTAAAAAAAATAAAAAAATAAAAATCAATCACAACATCTACATCCCAACAACACGGAGAACCCAAAGTAGCTTAACAGTACGAGGGATATCTTCATCAAGTCGCCAACGCATCTCAGTAGCTTCCATAAGAATACACTCAGTGATATTCATCTCGTCATTGGCCAAGCCGTATACATACAACGTCGCTTCATGAGAACTAACAGCCCAATCACGAATGGTGAATGTCTGATATATAAGACCCGCCTTATACCATCGATCGACCACTTCATTGCGAGCGGCGTACGCGGCTTCCCATCGCGCTTCAGCTTCGACTCTATCATCAATCAAACGATGTAGTTTTTGTTCCAAATTGTGAATAAGAGCAGTTACCGCAGGGTAAGCCATAAGGAAAGACTAAATAAAATGAAAACGATACAAGTACTATTTATAAAAAGACAACCCCCATTATAATAAAATATCCTGAAATTCAGGTGCCACTAATAAATAAATACACAAACCAAAATAAATATCAAGAGTAAAACAACAACTTAGATAGTTAAAATGCCATAATAAAAAGCATCAAAATCCCAAATCAGTTTCAAAAAAAAAAATGAGGAGAGAGGAAGGAGAAAGCCAACCAAATCCAAGATAATCACAAACATATTAAAAATACTCAATACCAAAGAGAATAAACTTAAACTTCCTCGAAAGCGGCCATATCTCTTTTTTTCTTCTCAAGATCTTCACGCACCCGGATCACAGCAGCTTCAGCTTCACAAGCCTTCTGCGTATCTGTTGAAACTTCGGCGAGAAACTTGTTCAGAGCAGTCCTCTTTTCTTGAGCCACTTTAGTCAGATCCTTTTGGCTTTGCTCTAATTCAGCGATCTGAGCCGGAAGGGTTGAACGCGGATCAAACCTACCCTTCATCGTACCTAGCAATTGGGACAACGACACTATAACAAACTGAAGATCTATGCCAGTTTGAATGGAAAATTCCCATTCCTTCAGCTTACCAGCAGCAGGAGGAGCATCACGAACTCGGGAAAGCCCCTCTGCAGCTTCGAGCAAACCCTTATTCATAAAGACTAAAGTCTTCATATCCTTAATCATACCCTCGTTCACCATATGACCTCTTCGCTCGAAAATCATCCTGTAAGTGGCGGCTAAGTCCGAAGGGACCCAAAAGCCATGCACTAATCTATAGTTCTTAGTTGCCCCGGATTCGCCGGCACTTACAAATGAAGAGTAGCAAAATGAAGGACCTTCCGGTTTAGCTAATAGGGAAGCCACGTATAATTCTTCTAGAGTAGCTGGGACAGAATAATTCCCCACAAGCCGCGCGCGTTTAACATTGCTCATGACACTGGAGGCATCCTTTTTAAACGCGGAATTACTACCTTGCTTTTTTATAGTCTAAGCGGGGGGGGGGGGGGGGGGGGGGGGAAAAAGGATAAGAAAAAAAAAAAAAAAAACAAACTATATATATATATATATATATATATATATATATATAATGATGATGATGATGATAAAATGTTAAAAATAAATAAATGAAACTAACCTCGGAAGTTTGGGGATTAGGAGACGATGCGCGAGCAGGAGAAGGCTTGTAATGATCGAAAGGAGGATGAGAAAAACCCGAAGACGACTTCGAACCACCAACAAAACCTAAAAAAAAAAAAAACTAAAAATGGATAGTAAATAAAAAAAAACTAAGTAAGCATACAATAAGGTAGCAAAATGGATGTATAAATAGGAAAAACAAAATATATATGCCTTAACACCAGATCAAAAAATACAAGCACACAATAAAGAAAGTGATACATGGAAAGAAAAAGGGACAATAATTACCAGAAGGAGATAGATTTTCGTCAGAAGGCACATGGTCCTGAGATACACCAGGATGAGAATAGGACGAACCACCACGACTACATGAACCAAGCAAAATGGTAGGCGTCTCCTGAGGCTGATTCTGAGAATGTGTAGTGGTAGCCACCAGAGGGGTAAGAGAAACAACATGTAAACATGGGGAAACGATACCACCACCTCTAGACAAATCGACACCCAAACTATGAATACGATCCACGAAAGAGGAAGAGGTCGGACTAGTGATAGCCCGAGCTTTGGCCTGTAAAGAAGACATATAAGGAGAAGCATAAGCCAAGATAGATCGGGGAATATACAAAGGTGGTAAAATTCCCGCGTCACAGTTAGCTTTCTTGGCTTTATGACGAGGCGACCACTCGTGTTCAGGAATGTTAAGATATTATTCCACCATAAAGGAGCGGGGCTTGTACCCAACAGAACCGACGAGGAGATCACCCTGATAACACACAATTAGAAAAAAAAGGGTTATATTTTCTTTTAGGTAGAAAAAAGACTCGGACATGAAAAAATACCTGGTTAGAAGAGCCCGAATCTGGATGAAGAGCTTGAACCTTGCTCGATTTTTTTCTTGGTGGAGGAGGCATCTGTTCCTTTTTAAACCCCTTTTTCAACAACTCTTGATCAGCCTGGGTAGTCCAACTAGTAGTCAAGGGAGCCAAGGGACGACCTTTTAAACCAGGCATAAGACCCAACTCAAGAGCTATCAATTCATTTAACTTGATACAACCCATCGCATGCATTAACCTAAGGTTATCCGAGGACAGTGTGGGTGGAAGGACCGGTTCACGAAGAACAAAATTCAGAGCTTGTTTCCGGATTTCTGTTTGAAACGAATACCAATTGGGAGAGACAAAGAGCTCTCGCGTCGGAGAAGGATGAAGGAAACAAAATTGAATCGCTCGGTCCGCCAAAAACGTCTCTCCTTTGAACACAAAGCGGTCAAAACTAATTTTAATATTAGCTTCCTCACTAGAATACGAATCCGGATAGAGAGACGGGACTCCTTGGCTGAACCCCAGTTGACCGGCCACACGATCAGAGTTATAGGACATTGATACAAACTTACCCAGATGAAAGCCAGGGAAATAACCAGGCAGTATAACCATAACAGAGTCAAAGTTCTCACTTGCCAAAGATTGCCCAGATTTCAGGGTCACATCTGCAACCTGAGTAGTGAAATTGTAAGGAAGGGAACCAGAACGACCGTCATGATAAGGAAAAGGCTTGAATTTCTTGGCCACGTCCATATAATCCTTAAGAGTATTTCCTGTTTTTCTCCCTTTCCCGCGCCACATAGCCATGCGAGGATAATATTAAGAAGTCCGAACCATATAAAATGTACCATCTTATCTCTCAACTCTTTTCACACGGCGAACGGCTAAATTGTTAGTTGGAGGAGCATACTTTGGAAAATGCTCCCATGCCCAAGCTTGAAGGAAATTTGACGCGACATAGGTTTCAACAGTGTGACGGGCGTCCACTCTCTGAATATATTTACAAAGGAGATCCAGTTGATGATAAAAACCACCCAAGAACATAGGCGCCAAAGGAAACGATATGCCTCGTGACATCAGTACAACTATCGGCACGAACTCGTTCTTGATGGTGTCACGGGGGCCATGTTCGAAGATATCATGACAGAGTCAGTAAATAACAAAATTGGCTAGCTCAGCGCGAGCGTTCTTCTCCTCTTGGACGGGGGAGATGACCTCCTCGTATACGGGATTTGGAGCCCAATATTTCACCCATAGAGGGAAAAAAGCGCGTTTATTCTTATTGACCTTAGTACCGCGGCCAGAAAGATTTTCATCTATAGTGAGTCGGCTTAATACAGTATCAGAACCCTTCATGTCATCAGCCATCATCTTCCCACCAATATGGCGGGCTGCAGCTTTCTCTTTTGCTTCCGGAAGTAGGGGTAACCTTGGACTTCCCTTTAGCCGATTTGCTCCAATCAACGTTCTTTCCCTTTATAGGGTGGGCATATTTTATCGAGGAATCGTCCTTCTCTCCCGATCGGATTTCCCCGAGATTTACCTTTGCAGCCAATCAAGTGAGCACACAGTGTCCTATATGAATCATTCATAGCTTCGGAGATAGCCGCCTCATGATACATGTAAGATCCATGAATTGGTAATCCCATTAAATCCAAAACATCCTTAAATACAGGATCCGCCTCACTGAACCCGAGAAATCCAGCGCGAATAAAGTCTGACCATGTCACTTTTACATCTGACTATCGTACGATGAAGAAACACGTCTATATCGTCTTCTATCCCCAAAGAACGGATCGTGGTTAAGTGATCGGAGTTGGAATATATGTATGTGACCCAAGATATCCAGAGAGGAGAAATTTCAGCGGAATATCGCTGATCTATAGTCGGAAGGTAACAATCCCCACGATGAATTTCCATGTGCGGAATTTTGTTGAAAGGGTGAAGGGGAAGGACGTGTTCCTCCAGATGCATGAGCCACTTAGGGGACGCGAAAAAGGGTATGAAAGTCGGGTTGGTTAAACGAGAATCGAGATAATCGTCAGTCGGCGTAACCCACGTACCATCTGAAAAAACTGGGGGTTGCATAGCGGCAGAGAGGTCTCGGCAGCCAAGAATTTCCATAATAGAATACAACTAACCATCAGCCGATAAAAGGCCCATCATCAGATTGGCCGCCAGATTCAGACCTCGCTTAAGACTGTGTCTCTCCCGCTTCTTCCTATTCTTCCGCTGAGGAATGTTTGAGGGAATCGTCTTACATCTGGAACAATAAAGTATGGATATGCAGTAAAAAAGAAAATGAAGTGGTAAAGAAGAGACTGTAAATATATATATAGCGGAGACCTTTCTTTGACTAAAGTAAGACGGTTACTTAGAGTAGGATAACTGAAGAGATGGTGAGGTACGTGTTAAGAAGATATCCAAGCAGAATTGCTTTAAAAGTGGGTTTTGACTATTGGGTTATCCAATGGTTAGCCCAACAGTTAGGGGGATAATGTTAATACCTAAAAGAATGACTACCCATGGATAGGGGGAGTCATTCTTACTATATGGGATTAAGTTCATCATCACCTCAGGAATTTAAGGGTCAAGCCCAAGCACTTAGGAATATGCCCATGGAAGCATGAGGATAGGAGAGGAATAAGAGGATAGGTTGGAGATAAGAATGACAAATGAAAATTTAGCAATAATAAGAGGTTAAAGAGAGGCATGTGTAAAAGGGGATTAAGAGAGAAAGTCTATAAAAGGAAAATAAATAGTATAAAGAAAGGATCTTCTTTTCCTCTCTCGACACGTAGAAGGAAAGGTTTAGTCCTTACTGTGATTAGGATTGGTCTCCCTTTTATAAGTTTACCCTAAAACACCCCTGTTCGCAAAGTACACATCACAATTTCCCGTCATGACCTTAAAATATGCCACTTAACATCTTACTCTAGGACGTGTCATAAATTATGCGCCATTTCCCGGGACGCGCCACCATCAAAGAGCAATGCCCAAAGACTCTTCACAAAATGGTGCAGGCTTGCTCGAACAAGACTCACCGAGAGACGTGCCACAAGTCAGTGGCGCTAGTTAATTAGGCCAGCGCCAACTTCTATAGAGATGCGTCCCTAGGGACGCGTCACTAATTTCTTATGCGATGGCCTAATGCCAGCACCAGGCTATTCCTGAGACGCACCCAGGGATACGTCACTACTTTGCGCTAGCCTAATATCGGCGCCAACTCTATATGGTTGGTCGACGAGTCTTTTGCACAAGTTTCCAAAAAGTACGCCACGACCGGTCTTTTGGAACTTTCTTTCAATCTTGGCTTCAAACACTTCCAGATTTATGCCATGCTACTTCTAAGCTAGTACATAACCACTAAACTTATCATACTCTGCACTAATCAGTATAATTACCAATCTAGTGAGTTACGCAACTTGCATCACTGACTTAGAAAACTACTAACTTGTCTTAAAACAAAGTGGTAGTCCACGACTCCACTATTTCACAAAATATCAAATACAACACATAGGAGGATTGTCATTGGGGTATTGGTCTGGCGGTCTACGACAATCATGTGTTGTGGAAACATATCCACGAACAAGAAGGTAACAAGTAGTGGGATAATTATAGAGCAGTTGAGAGCACGAGGAGTTGTGGTCATACAAGTCCTCCCTATTTTTCGGACATGACTCCACTACAATCTCCACAATCATTACTCCTGCACTTATTCTTTAACTTCTATCACTTATGAGAAATTAGTGTGTATTCTCCAAACTATAAATAGATGGCTTCATCTATTCGAAAGCAGGGAAAATTAAGAAACAAGATGTACATAATTAGCAATCTATCTCAGAGATAATCCATTTTAAACTATACACTATAATTACGCAGCACACTGAGATATCTCAATCTTCTTTGCTTCCCTCCCCTATGACCTACCAAATCTTCTCCGCTTTTGTGATTAAAGCAGGACGTGAATGGACATTTCTTGGTTTAGGCTCATCCTGTTCGAGCTTGATCTCTTGAACCTACCCGAAAGTACCATTTTGAAGTATATTTGTTTTCACCCTAAAACAAACTTGTATCAAATAACAAAAGTTGACACCAAATTTAAAATGCAGAGACATATTGTTTCCAAATTATGGTGCCAACTTTGCTTTGTTGAAACCATAGTTTGAAACCCATATGTTGATTATGGTGTCAACAAAGCAAAGTTGAGACCAATATGGAATCTAGAAACAAAATATGGTGTCAACTTTAATTGTTGACAACATATAATCCAGAAAATAGACTAATTCAAAATGATAATGTCAACGATCGAAATTGATATATAGAAAAAAGTATAAACAATCAAAGTTGACACCAAAAACTGACAAGTAGAAACATGTTAGTTACATATTATGGTCTCAAATAAAACAATTGAACTGCATGACTATAAAAACAAAAGAGTAACAACCTAATTTAAATGATAAACTATACAAAGAAACTAGTGATACTTCACTCAGGGGCTGCACCCCCTCGTAAGAGATATATTGATCGTGGAATTTGAAATTACAAGAATAATTTGCATTCTCCAACACATGTATACATTCATCACTAATCATACAAAAGATATAATGTTGATTCAAAGGCAAAATTACAACAGAATCAAAACAACATAACATAATAAACCAATAATAAATAATACTTAACCTAAAAGTAAACTAAAACTGGCATGATGATGTAAGATAGACTTTAATGCCAAATAACAACTGTAGCACCTGTAATTTATCAAAAAAAATAAACTAAATCAAAGAACAAAACATCAGTTCATCTATATTGATCACTGATTCTACGGAAAAAAAACAAACCCAAAAATGATTCATGGACTGACCTAATCAAATAAATTCCGATACATGCAGAAATACACACCAAAAAATTAAAAATCAAAAATAAAATAAAAAACATGAAATGAAATTGAATCGTACCTATTTTAGATATGCATAATACAATCTCGAGCTAAACGACATATAAATACACAAAAAAATTAGAATCAAGTCAACCCTGCAAAATCATTATAAAAAAAAACTTCATCATACTTGTTTCGTACAAATTTAGTAGAAAAAACAGAGAATTTTTTTAGATATAACACTAGTAATTGATGATTGTAATAAAATTGTACTTGTTTAACCGAAATCTAGTTGAATCTTCAACTAGAAATTACAAAACCAGATCTAAAATCTAGATGAATCACAACAAGTCTATGATAAATATAAAAGAAATGATGAAGATGAAGAAAAAGACAGTGTTTCTATGATAAATCTCACAATTCGTAGGTAAAAAATGATGAAGAAATTGCCGTAGGAAATCACTGGAAAAGTTTGAAGTTTCAATCACCTCTCTCTCTCTAGTCGAGAAAACTAAATAAATTAATAACATGATTTTTTTAAACTGTCGTTTATATAGGAGGGTAATATTGGAATATATTTTCAATGTGGGTTCTCTTTTAGAATGACAGGGGTATAAATATAATGGGTGAGGGTATTTGTGAACGCCCATGGATAGTAGAGGTATTTTTTCAATTCCCACCATACTAATTCTCGCTATAATACCACTCAATTGAGTAATTTTGTTGGGTTCTTTTTACTTCCTAAATATTTAGGCTCAAATATGAGAAAAAGGTATGAAAATCTATTATTTCACAAAAAGCGAACGGGTGGGACAAATTATCAAACAAATGACAAAAACAACAAGATCAATTTGCCCGGTTTTGTCAGTTGATTTTTCTTCCAATTATACCCTTAACTAAAGTTAAGGTTATGAAATGGGTCGTCTTCAAAACCTGATTGAAAAGTGGGTGGCTTATACACTGTTTTGTTACAGTAGAAGGAACTTGTAAATCTAATAAGTTGTAATTCCTGACAATGGCGTGGTTAAGGAGACTCTGGATCTTCTCATAATGAATCTTCTTATCATCATTCACCAAGTTAGTCATGGGCATAACAGTACCCATAAACACCATCACTATGAAGACAATGAGAGTAGTAGAAGCCAAATCAAATCTTCCTAAGGAATTGACAGAAGATGAGGATATCCAATTATACGGGTTTGGTTCACATCATGATCCTGACCATGACCAAAAAATCGTTGGTGATTCGGTGTTATCTACATTGGGTAATTTTTTCTATCCCGAGAGGAAATTCTTTGTCTTTTAAATTTTAAATTTTTTAACATGATTTTCGAATTCGTGGGCCTATTTTGTTGCTATTATTATGAAAATTTTCTCCTGAGTATTATAATACTGTAACTTCAATTTGAAAAACACTTGTTTCTCTTAAGATGTAAATTTAAGGGATGAACCTAAATTTAGTTGTAAATAATTTTCCAACTACATGTTTTCTATTTCTATGTTATGCTTTAGAGGAAAAATTTGTTAGTGAGAGCGGGGAAGAAAGGAAAAGTACATTTTCAATGCTTTCATTATGATAGATTTTTTACTGGTCTGTTTCCAAGGTTGTTATTGGTTTAATGTTCCCTGTGAAAAAGACAAATAAAGAAAAAAAAAGTAATCCACTTTACTGCTGTTATAACTCAACATACCAATGATTATGATGATGATTGTGGACCTATTATACATTCTCATCATTACATGCTAATGAAGTTATGATTACATTCAATGATTATGAGTTCAACACAGCCAGTAGTTACCACCCAAGCCTTAAAAACCAAAAACCTTATGTTGATCCGCTTTCTAGTTTTTTTCGTTCGGATAATTTTGTATTCAATAAAAATTATGGGTACTTTCGGAATCCTTTGAGTAACTGTTGTTGCCCAAATTCTCAGGTAGATCAATTTTTACTTCCATCACCAATTAATACTACATGTACCACTACTGCTAATGGGGTTTCAATATCACAACCGGCTAATACTGACTATGGAGGTGGCGGCTACGTTGAGATGAGTAATGTGAAAAAAGTCTAACAACGGATATTTATTGACATAGAGCGTTGCGGCTTGAGAAAGGAGACGAAAGATAACTGAGAAGATATATCAACTTGGGAAGTTGGTTCCTAATTAAAGTAAACTGAACACAAGTAACATGTTTTATGCTACGTATAAGTATATTAAGTTTTTACAAAGTTAAATTGGTGTACTTGAATTTATAGGTTCAATTCAGATAAATAGCTAAATCAATGAGATTTATTTCCAACTGACTATACAACTAAAACTTACATTATTTCCAATCTTAATCTTTGTTGTTGTGCACTGGAAAATAATATGGATTGTTTAACACCACATCTAGGAGTTTTATTGACATTATTACAAACTTGAGGCAGTTTTTATGGTTGCAGCATGTAAACATTCACCATATCAAGCCCATTTAAGGAATTAACAATTTAATGACTGTCAAAAGGAAAACGAAAACATACATATTAAGGAAATGACTCACTTCTTAGTTGTGCGTGACCCAGATCGACATTCCTAGCCCAACATTTTTTTAGTTTAACCAAAATGGATTTCGTGACCCAAGATTCTATCTTATCATCTATAATATGCATTTTTCCTTAATCCCCTGTCGTGACCCAAATTTTTCCGGGACACGAAATTTTACTATTGAGACTAACAATTTCCTTGTGGTTTACGATGTGTTTTGTGTCTTAAAATTTATTTTGGCCTCCTACATCGTATTTTTGCATGTGACCAAATTTTTCGAGAACACATTTTACTATCGAGACCAAGGTTGTTACATATAGGATTTCGGTTCGTATCGGTCGAGAGCGATACACTGGTACCTCGGTATGTCGGGGAAATTTCGGTTCAAATATGGATGAAATATCGGTCCATATATTTTATACCTATAATTTTATAAAAAAATACTAGTTCACATTTTATAATTATAAATATATTTTAACAAGTTATAACAAACGTTTTTTCACAAAGTTTAGAAAGAAAAACTAGTAATCATCTAAAATATATAGATCCATAGATTTCATACAAAGTTCAAACTGGAAACATAAGAAAAACAAGAACAACTTCAAAGGTCATCGTCTAAAATGCTAATTAAACAAGGATATTACAGTTCTAATCGAAATCATTAGATTAATTATAGATATTATCATATCCATATATAATTCTAAAATATCATAAAAAATATGAGTAATAATTGAAACCCTAAAACAAAGATTTTTTTTAATTTTTTTTTTTAATTTTTTTTTTTGATTTTTCAAAAAAAAAAAAAAAACCCTCCGTATCGGCCGATATTTCGGTCAAATATCGTTGGCCGAAATTTCGGATTTCGTCTTCGTTTCACCCCAAAATCCGAAATTTCGGCAAAATTTCAACCATTTCGGCCGAAATTAACTACATAGATCGAGACTAATAATTTTCTCATGGTTTACGATCGGTTTAATGTTCCAAAATTTATTTCGGTCTCTTACATCATATTTTTTCATGTGACCCATGAACTATCTAGCATCCATAGCCGCGGCACTAAATCTAGTTCTTGCTCCAAAATTTGTTTGTGACCCCAATTTACTCAGTGATTCAATAATTGTATTGTAACCCAAAATCGTCTTGCTGCCAAGAAAAAAATGCTATGACCCAATATCTTAATTGTATCATGGCCAAAGTTGGTCAATGATTGTCTGTCCAAAATTTGCATAGTGGTCTATAATGGTCCTGAAACTCTCTTGTGGCTCTAATTTTCCCTTGTTACCTTAAATTATCTGCGACCAAGAATGCACATTTTGATCCCAACATATTTCGTGACCCAAAATTTTCTTAACCCAAAGTTCCTGGTATGCCTCAAAATTAAACCAAAATTTACATAGCGATTCAAAAAATGTCTCATGGCCAAAGTGTACCCGTGACAAAAAATCTATTGTAACCAAAAGTATGCCTCATGATCTTAAATGCCATTACGATCCATAATCCGTCAAATGATCTGAAACTTATATCATGACATAAAACCTGCAACGTTACCCTAAGATTATATTGTGGCCCAAAATTCAAAATCCACAACATAACCCAAAATTAGTACTCTTACTTAAAATTTTCCTAGCGAACCATCTAGTTACCTAAACAAATATATGACCTAAAATCTACACCATAAACCAAAATGCACACGTTCACTCAAAATTTACCATCGTAAAATTAAAACTTTTTATCGGTGGTAGAATAGAATCATTCTCAAGTAAAAAAGTAACTTAAAATAGATATTGAAATTTTTCTCTCGCAATTTATAAAAAAGGTTACTATTATTAACAGGGTAATACCATTATATATAAAACAAACAACTACTAACAAATCCGAACCGTTGGATCGTTCAAATGGTACCACTTCACTAATAATGATACCCCTTTATAAATCATGTTTTCTCTTTGGAGGGTTGGGCTTGGGTTGTACAGCAGAGTTTAATAACACATCTAAACCAGTCACAGAGGTTTAAGAATCCCGATCAGGGTTTTAAAGTTTAAACTTTCCAATGCACCTACCGCATATTCCATGCAACATTCACAGGAACAACACCACCACCTTCGTTCTCTCTCAAAAGGAAATATTCGTTGTCTTTATCCCCAAATAAGGCAATACATTACTTGCTCTCATTCTAATTCCCGGATAATATATTTTATTCTCAAACCAAAAACCCTTAAAAACGGGAGTGAATTTAGATACAACGAGAAATTATCAGTGAATCATCCAAACAACGAACACCTAATGGGTAAAGAAGAAAGCATAGAAGATGGAGTTGTAATTCCATTACTTGAACCTAGTTATTCAGATATAGGAGGAGGAACATCGTCATCTATTCAAACAATTGGAAACATCATAGTATCTATAGTTGGTACTGGTGTTTTAGGTCTTCCCTTTGCTTTCAAAATCTCTGGTTATCTTACTGGTTCTATTGGTGTTGTTATTGCCGCACTCTCCACTTTCTATTGCATGAATCTCCTTGTAAGTTTCCCTATTCCCCCCTATACCTTAATTTAACGTTATTGGAGTGTAATTCATGAATTTTACAGTGAAGTATTGCTCTCTTATTACAGGTTCATTGCAGGGATAGTATAGAAAAAGAAGAACCAGGACAAGTAAAAACATATGGAGATATAGGGCAAAAAGCATTTGGATTACCAGGGAGATATTTAACAGAAACCCTAATTATATTATCTCAATGTGGTGGTTCAGTAGCTTATTTAATCTTCATTGGTCAAAATCTTTCATCAATTTTCAAACACCAGGACATACCTATTTCTTGGTTTATAGTTTCATTAATACCCATGGAAATAGTTTTATCATGGATTCAATCTCTTTCGACTCTATCTCCCTTCAGTGTTTTTGCAGATATTTGTAATGTTTTAGCAATGGGTATTGTATTTAAACAAGACTTGCAACTGTTTGATGGAATTTCTGAGAGAAAAGCAATTACAACTGAGGGAATTATTTCATGTGGAATTGCAGTGTTTTGTTTTGAGGGTTTTGGTATGACATTGGCTTTAGAAAGATCAATGAAAGATAAGATGAAGTTTAAATGGGTTTTGGGTTATGCTTTCTTAGGGATTACATTTGTTTATATCTGTTTTGGATTATTTGGGTACTTGGCCTATGGTGATGCGACCCTAGATATCGTTACTCTCAATCTTCCTAATGACTGGTCTTCTATTGCTGTTAAGGTAATTTCCTTTGGTTATTTTTTGTTTTGTTTGTTAAGTTAGTTTAAGGATGAATTTTGATTTTGGTGTATGGATGAATTCTGGTCGTTAAGCTAGTGGTCTGTGTAGAAAAACGCGGCGTACGGACGAATATTTACCTTCTGTTAATCTAAATCTGTAGAACCACAAACATACATTCTGCCTCATAGAAACGATTCATACAAAGTCTTAAAACCAGATAAATAATTATTCTTTTTTGAAAAAACTGCTTTGCAGCATTTTGATTGAAAAAAAAATGCGAAGTGTGCATTGCAGCTGTGGATCAATGAGAGAATGTTATACTAACGTGTTCTGGCTTGTCGTGGAACAGATTGGACTATGCTTGGGGTTAGCATTTACATTCCCGATAATGGTTCACCCGATTCACGAGATTGTGGAAGGAAAGTTGAAAGAAAGTATGTGGTTTCAGAAACTCTGTTATTCAGATAAGGAGGAAGTATTCGAAAAGAGAGAAAGGTATGGATTGTACCTGTGTAGGGCTTTCCAGGTGATTGGACAGGCCCTGATAGCTTTATGTGTTCCTGGGTTTGGTGTTTTTGTTTCACTAGTCGGAAGTACAGTTTGTGCATTGCTAGCCTTCGTTTTGCCTTCTACATTTCACTTGATATTCGTTGGATCCTCTCTGGCATTATGGCAAAGGGTATTAGATATCATCATTTTGTTTTGTGGATTTTGTTTTGCTGTTTATGGCACTTATAATGCCATTGTTGGCGGTTGAAGTTAGGGTTACAGTACTGACTACTCTACTCATGGACATCTTAATTTTTGTCTGGTGGATGAGATTATAGGATACTGCTACTCTGGTGGGTGCCAACTTCCAAGTAGGTTTCCCGTGCTGATTATCGACTCTAGTTATACACCTCGCATCCGAAGGTCCCACTAAGTATTTTATAGTTTCTGGATATCCATCTATAGTGCTGTGCAAATTACTTGTTAAAGAAACAAATAAGAAAAGGAGCAGGGACTGTTACAGAATTCTAGTATTTCCTTGAGTAGAGAGCATCTATGGTGTTTGGCGTTTACAGTCTCGATCTCCAAACAAAGTCAGCAAATTGGCAATGGAGTCAATCAACTCTTTAGGGAGATCCCTTCAATTGATTGGTGTGGATGGAAGGAGAATTTTTAATTTGACTGCAAGTTTGTTTTTTTTACTAAGGAGGATTTTTATTTAAGAATTAAAACTGCTCAACATTGTCATCGTCTAGAGAGGATTGTAACCAAAGTTGGAAATTATTCAAAATAAATAAACTAGAGACAGAAGTATATGCTTCCTTAGCAAGGACATCTGCAATATGATTTGCCTCCCTTGGAGTTAAGGTGCATTTCCATTGTTCTACACTATCAAGGTGCATTTCCATTGTTCTACCCTGTCTAAAAGTTGCCTACAGTCTTGAATAATTGCATTTGTTGTCCATTTAACTGTGTCTGACTTTCCCTGAATCGCAGCCACCACATTCCTACAATCACCTTCCAGATGCACATGAGAAAGCTCCATTTCTTCGGCTCAAATTATTGCTTGCAGAGCTCCCATTGCTTCAGCCTGTTCCGCATCAGCTACTTCTACCTGAATGATTCTTGTTCCTTTGCATGTACCTGCAAAAGTTCTTGATATTAGTCCAATATCAGCATATTTAGTAGAATCATGGTAGCTAGCATCAAAGTTCATTTTATTAAATGGTGCTTCCGGGATCCTCCACCTCTGCCTCCTATCCACCACTTGAAATCCACCCTGATCATTCCTAACAACATTACAAGAAACATTTTCCCACAATTTTATACTTTTATTAATATTACTTACTAGAACGGAAGCAGTCATTTGCTTTCCTTCAAATATAAAAGTACATCTGTTCTTCCATAAATGCCAAAGAGAAATACCCACCACCTATATATAATGTTGTCTCACCTCAACAACCCCTACAGGGTCCTCTAGCCAGGTTCTAAACCAATCATAAAATCCTATTCTTTCTAAGTTGTCAACCAAGTTAGGGTCCAAAATTAACCATATGTCCATAACACTCAAATAACACATGTTGCATAGTTTCAATATTATTGTGACAGAAAGGATAAATATTAGAACAATTAGGAACAAACTTAGCAAGATAATCTCTAACCGGTAAGCACCCATGAACTGTTTTCCATAGAAATATTAAGATTTTTGGAGGTAGTCTCAACCTCCAAAATTTTCTCCTAAGGAATTGACTATTAGGAACCGATCCATATTGTCATTCAAAATAACATTATAGGCGGACTTAACTGAAAAGAGACCATTATTACTCTTATTCCATCTAATCATATCTTTACCTTTCATAGGTATCCTAATTTGAAGGATGTTCTTAACCGTCTCTTCATCAAACAGAGCTTTAGTTGTGTCTACCTTCCAAGTCTTTTTAGTATTGTCTACTAATTGGTCAACAGTTTTACGGTAACTAGAGTACATTCTAGAGCTAGGAGGAGTACTCATTTGTGGAATCCAAGTGTGTTTCTATTGAGATTTGAGTTCCATCTCCTATCTCCCAACAATAATATTTCTTAATAATTTCTAGTCCCTCCTTAATTTCTTTCCATATCCAAAAGCCTTGGCTAGACATAATACAAGTTAAAGGATCATCATTCTCGAAATATTTATGCTTTAAGATGGTAGCTCACAGGGCATTAGGCTGATCAATCATACTCCATGCTAGTCTAGTTAACAAGGGCAAATTAATCAGCTCATTTTTTTAATGTTTAAGCCACCAAATTTCTTAGCCAAAGAAATATGGTTCAATCTTTTCATGTAAACCCCTTGGGTTCTCATATCCTTACCCCACCAGAAGTTCATTTGGATAGAGTTCATTTTCCGAAGTTCATTTGGATAGAGTTCATTTTCCTAGTTAGTCTCTTAGGCATAGAAAAAACTGACAAGTGATGTGAGGCCAAAGACCCCAACACTGTCTGGGTCAGAATGGCCTTACCTGCAGGGTTAATATATTTGGACTTCCAAATGCCTAGTCTGTCTCTAAATTTACCTAGAAGTTCATATTTATTGCTCTGAAGAAGAAGGGGAACACCAAGATATTTATCTTCTAGTCCCATCGTTTTGATGCCTAACATGCTTGTTATTTCATTCTTAGTTTTATTGTCAGTATTATGACTAAAAGCAATACCACTTTTATCAAAATTAATGGACTGACCTGAGAGCCTGCTAAAGTTCTTGATTATCTCATTTAAGTTCCTGGCTTCACTAGCTTTAGATTTAAGGAAAACTAAACAGTCGTCTGCAAAAAACAGATGACTTATAGATGGACAACTAGGCGTTACCTTGATTCCATGAACCAGACCCTTACTCTCTGTAGACAACAAACACTTAGAAAAATATTTCATACATAAGATAAAGAGATAGGGGTCTCCCTGTCTGAGTCCCCTTTCAGGAATGAAAATGTCACCAGGAGCTCCATTTAAAAGAATGGAAGTCAACACAGTAGAGATACATTGTTCAATTAACTTACAAAAGTCCTCATGAAAACCTAGTTTTTAAGAGAATGCAAAACAAAACCCACTCAAATCTGTAAATCCTTTTGACATGTCAAGTTTAATAGCCATGTCCCCTTGTTTCTTCCTAGATTTTTTCATAGTTTCTATCATCTCATGGGCTATGACTATGTTATCCGACATCTGTCTACCCTGCAAAAATGCAGCTTGAAAGGGGAGATGATTCTATTAAGAACAAATCTGAGTCTACTAGCAATTAGCTTAGAGACAATTTTATATGAAGTGTTACAAAGACTGATGGGCCGAAATTCATCAGCACTTTTCAGGCAATTAACTTTAGGAATCATAGAAATGAAATTATGGCTTCAACATATGTTTTGAGTGAAAAAAAGACTGCACCATTTTAACTGTATCTTCACCTATGGTTCCCCACATGGCATGATAAAATCCAGGAGGAAAGCCATCTGGACCCGGAGAAGTCCAAGGCTTCATTTTAAAAACAATGTTCTTAATTTCATCAGCACTAGGTATAGCAAGTAATAACTCATTTTCAACATCTGTAATACAAGGCAAAACATCATGCATAAAATCATTAGGAATATGAGGCTTGCTAGATCTACTTATGGAAGAAAAATGGTCTTTAAGGTTACTAGCAATATCAATCCTATCAGTAAGCTATAATCCTGGTGAATTTTGTAAACACTCTATTTGGGTTTTCCTTCTCCTATAGTTTGCCCTGTCATGAAAATAACTAGTGTTTCTATCATCAAGAGCGAGCATATCATCTTGCCCTCTTTGACTCCAGTAGTCATATTCGACATCATACCAATATTTTAGTTGGCTTTCCAGTTCCACTAACCAGTTTGCATTTCAACAGAAAAGGTCAGACTATTAAGATGATCAATTTGAGATTTTATATCTTTAATTTGAAATTGAAAATTACCAAAACTATTGGAGTTAAACTGTTTCAAACCTTGTTTGACAAAAATCAGAAACTTCAATGTTTAAAGGCCTTAGATCCCTATATATCATGGTGTCAACTGTTAGCAATCACAGCTTTACAATTCACATCTCTCAGCAGACATTTATTAAACCTAAAAGGTTTTCTAGTAGGATTACTATCTCTAGCACTGGTAAAAACAATGGGAGCATGATCACTCCCAAAAGCAGTAAGATATAGACAAGAGATAAAGGAAACATGTTAAACCAATTCGAAACAGCTAAAACTCTATCCAACCTTTCTAGAATCAGCACATCCCCTTGTCTAGACCAGGTAAAAATATTACCTGCAAAATCAACATCAGAGAGACCACAACTACCTATCGAGTCCATACACTTATCTAACTCGTTTTGAGATGGTGAGCACCACCCCTCTTCTCCTCTTTTCTAAGAATGAAATTTAAATCACCTATGACTACCCAGCTGCCATTATGATTTAAAACAGTTTGTCTCAGAAGATCCCATTGCACATTTCTATCTATCTCATTCAAAGCACCATAGACACAAGACAAGAGAGTATAACTACTTCTAGCATCTATCTTAACCTGGCAATTAATGATATTGTAGTTAGAATTAACAATAGCATCGTTCCACATCACACAGAGACCTCCAGAAACACCTACTGGATTTAGAAACCAAGCATTAGGGTACTTACGAGGTCTAAGTAAATTACCCATTTTCTGATGGTGAGTTTTCGTCTCACAAAAAAAGACTATATCCGGATCATTAGACCTAAGAATGTCTTTCAAATTATCTCTAGTGTCCTTATTGCCATATCCCTGGACATTCCAGGCCAGAATTTTCATACTGCCTGCATTATACACCCCAATTTTAAAATTTGAAACAAAATCTTTAGTTTGCAAATCAATGCAGTCAAAAGCCAAAGTAATATCAAGGAAGCAATACAGAGTTTTTTTAACAAAACAATCACCCACAGACAATCGATTTTCAATTTTTAACTTGATAAAACCCAATTTGAATTTGTTAAATTTAAAAGCCCTAATTTCAAAAATCAAACAGTTGTAAACAAAATAACCTTGTTCCAAAACCAGTAAATTAAAATAGGAATTAGATAGAAAAGAGACCTGATTTGCAGCTTTCGATTGCCTCCCATTAGTATTGTACCGGAGTTTTGGTTTATCATCTACTTCTTCCCCTTCCATACCCAGCATGTTGACATCAGAGATACCAAAAGATGTGTTACTCCCAGCTGTGTGACCATTATCGTTCATCATAGGTTGTGAATTTGAATCATAAGTCAGAGACGAAATGATGGTATCAGAGTTTATGGTTAGTTGAAAGTTTTTCCCAGTATGTATAGCATTTTCGTTTGGGAGAGAAGAGCCCATCAGACGAGCCATTCTTTGGCAAAACCTCTAGCCCATTAGTCTCCATATCCGTTGCATGCACCAAATGTTCATTTTCTGCATAGTACTTGTCCCATTCCTCTGTAGTCAATCTGAAAATTCGAATATGATATGCTGATTTTTTACACTCACTCTCGTTATGCTTAATCACAAAACATTTCGGAAAATTTTCCTTGGTTACTTATCATGGTATCGTATCCAAACCTCTTCCTTAGCCGCTGTAAGCAACCAAGTATTCTTTAGAGGCTTGCTCAAATCAACTTCAATATAAGCTTGATCCTGTTTCCCAATTCTTGATTTCACATTTTTTGACTTTTTCTCTACTTGCTTACCGATATCTCCACACATTTTATTAATTATATGATCATCCAGATGCTCTAGGTGAAGACTTTTAAAGTGCACATGGAAGGCTTGATGTGTGAATTGATAATCTGACAATTTACTGTTTTTATACATGTTCAGCTTCAGTACCATAAGGTAGCCAAGAACCGTCCACGGAGCTTTTTCGAACAACTCCTTCACATCAATCTCACAATGGAACTTGAAAACAATTGTTCCCATGGTTTTACTCACCATTTTTTTGTACTTTCTCCAAAATGGAAGGAAGTCATTTTTTAACTCCAACAAATCCAGTTCATCATCCGTAATAATTTTTCCGATCAAACGATGTGACCATTGACTATATCTTTGGTAACTGACAGATAATCTCTCCATAAAATATTGCTTTAACTTAGGAGGGTAAAATTCAAATTTTTGGGATAACTGGAATTGCGCTCCAATTTTTGGTAGGTTTCCATAGTTACCCTTCTCAAGAACACCGCTGTTACTAGGATAGAACATGGTGAGATTTCTATTGATTCTTCCAAGTAAACCTGGATAATCATGTCGAACATGTACACACTGGTACTCAGCAGTTGAAGTACAAGGCTCTTTTATTCTAATTCTTGTCCCAAAAGGCCCGGTTATCACATCAGTGAATTTGTGAGTGCCTCCATGATAGTTGAGCATTTTATAACGTTTATCACTTCTTCTTTTCTTTTTTTTTTTAATTTTTTTGGGATATGGCTTAAATATTTGTTATCTAGAGGGGCTACAAATTTATCATCCGGGAATGTTTTTCACCTATAGTGACCATTTTACCAAATTTACTTCGAGCCTCAACAGTGTTTGACTTAAAAATATACTTTGTGGGTTATAATCCTGAAGCTGTTACCATCCATCCATAAAAATTCCGTCAAAATAAAAATTTCATAAAAACCCATTTAACATAATAGATCTAAATTAAGTTTTTAGTCTAAATCACCCTAATAAAAATAAAAAATAACAATATCCTCAATCTTAATTTTCTTCTCACCACCAACCCACTATCATCATCTAGCAACAACACCACTGTCATCGTTACCAGTATCACCGCCACCATCAACTACCAGCTTCATCATCGCCACCACCACCAACCACCATCGTTGCCACCACCACTATCATCGCCACAGCCAGCCACCATCTCCACCACCAATACCAGCACCATTCCATTACCACCAACCAGCACCACCATCGACATCAGCACCACAACCACCATTGCCGCCACCAACCAACACCACAACCACCACCACCACCCACCCACCCAACCCGCCAGAAAATCTCACGAACGAACAACACCCTTCCATCTAGGGCTGCACATAGTATATCTTAGAGTTTAGTCTTTAGGGTTATAAACATCCCTCGTCTTCCACCGAAAGAAAGAGTAAAGATGTAAAGGCTTGTTCATCTTCAAGGGTTCCTTCTTCTTTTCCCTTGACGATCCATCCATTGGTTTGATCGTCTTTTTTTCAGCTAAACCTCATCATCCATCAGGTAGGTTTGTTTTATAAGTTTATTCATTGACTGTTGTTTGATGGATGAATTGTTAGATGCTTGATTAGTAATTTAAGTTTGATTTCTGTTAATACTTTTTCAAATGCAAATAGTGATTAGGGGAAACAAACAAGTGTAGGTTTGATTTCATTTTTTTCCTTCTTTTTTTGATTTTGAGTTTTGGATTTGATTTCCCTCATGGATTTTGCATAATGTTTACATCTTTGGCTAAAATAAGATTGATGGATTTTGTTTCTCATGCATGCAGTTGTACTTGTTAATGTGATTATGAATCCTAGCTACAATTATAGATGACCTTATGTTTAGATTTTGAATTTGACACTGGTATGTGTTTGAGTGTTGATGATTTATGATGTTTTTAGGTGTTTGAGCATCTGGTGTTTTGCACCCATCTATCTATATGATGAAGGTTGTAATAGATTTCCTGGCGACTGTGTTTGAGCATGCATTGTAATGTGTGTAGTTTAACACACTGATTCCCTTTTAGATAAAAATTAGCATGTCAGGAGTGTGGGTTTTGGATTGTCATCTCTTATGACTGAACTGTGGGAAGGTGTCTGTCTGAGAATATATAAGATTTACAATTCTCCGAGTCTCTCCACACCATAAATTCTCAGCCCATTCCATTTTCCGTTGTCAATTCTTTTTTTCTCTTCGTAAATCTTTTGTGGATTTGTTTTTTGTGGTAGGGATGATGGGGTCTCTTCAAGCAGATCAGCTTCAACAATTAAAAGACATATTTGCAAGATTTGATATGGATTCAGATGGAAGTTTAACCCAACTAGAACTTGCAGCATTATTAAGATCATTAGGTTTAAAACCAAGTGGTGGTCAGATTCAAGCCATGTTATCGAATATAGATGCAAATGGGAATGGATCTGTTGAATTTGATGAATTAGTTTTAGCTATTATGCCCGACATGAATGAAGAAATCTTGATAAATCAAGAACAATTAATGGAAGTTTTAGATCTTTTGCATTGAATATGGGCGGGTGACCCGCACCCACCCGCACACACCCGCACCTGACCTGCCGAAATATCGGGTCAGACCCGACCCGACCTGTCCTACGGCGGGTTGGGTGCGGGTGAATACTTCAGTCACCCGCCAACTGGCGGATCGGGTGCGGCCAAACCCGACCCACCCGACCCGACGTGCAGTCCTAATCCCATCACCACCAACCAGCAAACGCCACCAACGACCAACACCACTATCACCATCAACAACACCACTACCAACCACCACCAAAAACTTACCATATCACTAACAACGTTGGTCTCAACGACAAAAACTAGGCAAAAATATGTTGAAACCAAATTTAATTTCAACACAAAATTGTCATTTCACCAACACAACTTCAACGATGAAACCAAACGCGCCAACATCCAAGTCTTACTGTATAAACTAGGAAAAATCAGTTGAAACCAAATTTAGTTTCAACATAAACTTACTGTTTCACCATTAAAATTTTGGTTTCACGATAAAATATAGGCATAAATAAGATGAAATCAAATTTGATTTCAACATAAACTTACTGTTTTCACCAACAAAAATGTTGGTTTTAACGTTGTTTAATTTTGTCAAAATTTATGATGAAACCAATATGTTATTTCACCAACACAACATTGATGCATTAGCACGGCATAATAGTGCATTAGCACTATAATGCATCATAATTTCTCAATCATGCATCACGGCATAATAGTGCATTAGCACTATAATGCATTCTCGAATACGCAACATTGGTTCAGTGATGCATTCTCAATCATGCATAAAGGCAAAATAGTGCATTAGCACTATACTGCATTCACGGTACGCAACATTGTTCAATGATGCATTCCCAATCATGTATCATGGTATAATAGTGCATTAGCACAATAATGCATTCACGGTACGCAACATTGTTTCAGTGATGCATTCTCAATCATGCATCACGGCATAATAGTCCTTAGCAGTATGATACATTCTCGGTACGTAACATTAGTTCAATGATGCATTCTCAATCATGCATCACGGCATAATAGTGCATTAGCACTATGATGCATTCTTGTATAGGAAACGTTAGTTCAGTGATGCATTCTCAATCATGTATCACGGCATAATAGTGCATGATGCATTCTCGAATGCGGAACATTGGTTCAGTGATGCATTCTCAATCATGCATCATGGCATAATAGTACATTAACACTATAATGCATTTTCGAATGATGCATTCTCGAAATGCAACGTTGGTTCAGTGATGCATCTCAATAATACATCACGGCATAATAATGCATTAACACTATGATGCATTCTCGAATACGCAACATTGGTTCAGTGATGCATTCTCAATCATGCATCACGGCATAATAATGCATTAGCACTATAATGCATTCACGGTACGCAACATTGGTTCAGTGATGCATTCTCAATTATGCATCATGGCATAAAAGTGCATTAGCACTATTGCATTCTCGGATATGCAGCATTGTTAACGAACATAAATTAGAACCTTCGAAATATGCGTTTCATTCCGTATATCCAGGAATCCTAATAGGGTCCATAGTTGTCGTAAACGCCGATTAAGACCTTCCAAACATATGTTCCATACAGTATGCTCGAGGATCAAAAAAGTTTTACAACTCTACCAAGAAAATCAATATGGATCCCTAGACATGTGTCCCATACCACATGCTCAAGAATGCAAAAGGATTTACTCAACATGAGATCTCAAGTGGACGAACCATAACATACACTTAAGAATCCCCAAAGTTCACAAGAGTTGAAAGGGTCATCGAATTTTGTAAGTAATATTTTACTTGGTACTGTGAGAACCAAACTCAATTGCCAGAGCAGTCGGATGCAAGCAATCGTTATAGCTAACGGTCTTCCGGGTTGCCACTCGTAAGTGGGAGCTAGCAAGTATGACAAAACACACCGTTCCAGCGACGGGTGGGGATGATCAGTCCCGTTGTCTTCCATCGTTCCAACGAAGGTCTTACGGGTTACCAACGGTATGGTAAAAAAATCTAATAAGGCCTGACAAACTCACAGTACACTCGAGCACGTCCAAATATCAGCGAAGTAACTATCGTAGTAGTTACAATCTTTCTTAGCACATGCGCTTGGCCTAGTTGTCCAAATTTTTTTTATAAAGTAACTGGCCTAGCAGTCACAAACTCTTATTTTTGCGTAACAGTTGGCCTACTCTTCCAACCCTTTCCCTTTTTCTTTTGAAGGAAATTTTTTGTAGTTGCATTACAAACACTCACTTGATGAGTCCAAAACGCACAGTCCCTAGTGTTTTCTCGGAACTTGCTCTGATACCATTTGTCTCGGACCGGAAAATTCCGCCTCCGCCGCTATACGCTGGGCAGGTCAGAACTTCCCGATGCACAGCTTAAAAGATAGTAACCGAACCTTAAAAGCTTAACTTCTTGCTGGAAACCAAGCATGCTTTGTAAGCAATATACTCGCAACGTAGTTTCCATATCATTCAAACTTACCCTTGTTCTATTAAGGGCTGAAGGTTATACAAGCGAATGGTGAATGCCTTTGTCAAACATCACATACTTATGAGCATTGTCCATGCCTAAATCATGCCTTGGACTAGCACCTAGGCCATTGGAGGACGAATTTTTCGCTTCATCAATTCTATTCGATTAAAAGCTGGGTGCGTGCACTGATCTCTCTCATGTCAGTGCAATAACCAGGAATATTCCGTTCATATTGCATGGCTTGATAAGAAGTATGAACATCCATCAAATGGAATGAATCTACCTCATCAAATGCGGTAACAATCATCTCTTCCATAGCATACCGAGCCAGATGATATGAGTTACCAAAACTTCACAATCATCTCCAAATTAGATGATATGAGCGACAAGATGTTCTACCTCAATGCATTAGCACTATAATGCATTCACGGGTACGTAACATTAGTTCAGTGATGCATTCCCAATCACGCATCACGGCATAATAGTACATTAGCACTATTTCATTCTCGGATATGCAGCGTTGGTTCAGTGATGCATTCTCAATCATGCATCACGGTGTAATAGTGCATTAGCACTATAATGCATTCACGCGTACGCAACATTAGTTCAGTGATGCATTTTCGATCATACATCACAGCATAACAGTACATTAGCACTATGATGCATTCTCGAGTACGCAACATTTGTTCAGTGATGCATTCTCAATCATGCATCACGGCATAATAGTGCATTACACTATGATGCATTCTCGGATACGCAACATTGGCTTAGTGATGCATTCTCAATCATGCATCACGGCATAATAGTGCATTAGTGATAGACACATTTTAGTGTCTAATTTGCACCTTAATTTCTAGTGAGTTAGTATTCGATTTTACGTCTATTACGTGTTTTGATGCTTTTGTAGGTACATTAGAAGAATAAAGATTTGTGGAAAAATTGGCTCAAAAAGTGTTAAAGGCACCCACACTTTGGATTGGGGCACCCTTGGATCGGGCTGAGCTGGATTGGGTCAACCCAGCGGGTCAACCAGGCGAGTCAACCCAGCGAGCCAGCGAGTCGACTCGGCCGATCCAACTCAGCGGGAATCGCCGGAGTTTCAACTGTGTACGCTGTTCAAAGTGATTTATGGATTGTTTTCTTCCAGATTGTTCCACACGCTAGAAGATATCCCATACAAGTCAGAACCATCGAGAAACAACAGAGAAATCCCGTAAAATCAGCTCGGGAATCATGTATATGGCCGGAATTATGTTTCGATTCGGATTGAGATTTGTGGGTTGTTTTAGAGAGTTCTATTAGGTTTAGAACTCTATCTAGGGTTTCTACTACCTATAAAAACCAAGAGAAGCCAAGAAAAATCACAACGAAAGCCTAGAGAAGAAAACAGAGAATTCCGGCAAGTATTCCGTCACCGCCGACTAGCTGCTGCTGCACCGGCCGGCTGTTCTTCATCCATCACCGCCGGAGAAGAAGACTCAGCAACACTTACTGTTGCTGACTTGAATTTTCCTGTCGCCTATTGCTTCAAACCCTTTGTTGCTTAAAACTCTCCTGTAACAGCTGAACCTTCTCCTGTAACGCATATAAGCGTATCAAATCAGCTGTTACAGCGTTATTGACCTTTGTAATTGATATTTTGAGCAATGAAATCAACTTTTGAGCAAGTTTTCTTTACCATGAGCTAAGTCTATTTACTGGGATGATGGATAAGGTAATTTTCTCAATTTTATGTGATTTAATTATTTTCTAATAATTATTTATAATTCTTTTGTTATTAGAATTGCATAGTTTTAAATAGTGAAAACGGTTTTCTTTCAACAGTTGTGCTTTTACTTGATGGATTATGCTTGGTTAATTAATTTTGATAGTCCATGCTTGTGATTTACCTCTGTTTGTTAGCATAACGAAACCAATTTTGGCAATTACTTGCGCTTCAATTAATTTAAAAAGAATTATCTGATTAATCACATAGGTTGTTAGAATTACCTGATTCCTGATTCCTGTCCTTTTAAAATTATTCGAAAATCATCTTTAGGTTATTTAGTCTTTTTCATACTCCTGGAATTTTCTATAGTTAATTTAAATCATTATTTTCTAAGATCATTACCTTTACAAGTTCGAGAATCGAACCTTTATTTACCACTTCTAAAATTACATCAATTAGCACTATGATACATTATCGAATATGCAAAATTGGCTTAGTGATACATTCTCAATCATGCATCACGGCATAATAGTGCATTAGCACTATACTGCATTCATGGTACGCAACATTGGTTCAGTGATGCATTCTCAATCATGCATCGCGGTATATTAGTGCATTAGCACTATGATGCATTCTCGAATACGCAACATTGGTTCAGTGATGCATTCTCAATCATGCATCACGGCATAATAGTGCATTAGAACTATAATGCATTCACGGTACGCAACATTGGTTTAGTGATGCATTCTCAATTATGCATCACGGCATAAAAGTGCATTAGCACTATTGCATTCTAGGATATGTAGCATTGGTTCAGTGATGCATTCTCAATCATGCATCACGGTGTAATAGTGCATTAACACTATTGCATTCTCGGATATGCAGCGTTGGTTCAGTGATGCATTCTCAATCATGCATCACGGTGTAATAGTGCATTAGCACTATAATGCATTCACGCGTACGGAACATTAGTATAGTGATGCATTTTCGATCATACATCACGGCATAATAGTACATTAGCACTATGATGCATTCTCGAGTACGCAACATTAGTTCAGTGATGCATTCTCAATCATGCATCACGTCATAATAGTACATTACACTATGATGCATTCTCGAATACGCAACATTGGCTTAGTGATGCATTCTCAATCATGCATCACGGCATAATAGTGCATTAGCACTATGATACATTCTCGAATATGCAACATTGGCTTAGTGATACATTCTTGATCATGCATCACGGTATAATAGTGCATCAACACTATGATGCATTCTCAGTACACAACATTGTTTAATGATGCATTCTGAATCATGTATCACGGCATAATAGTGCATTAGCACTATAATGCATTCACGGTACGCAACATTTGTTCAGTGATGCATTCTCAATTATGCATCACGGCATAATAGTGTGTTAGCACTATGATACATTCTCAGTACGCAACATTGGTTCAGTGATGCATTCTCAATAGTGCATCACGGCATAATAGTGCATTAGCACTATAATGCATTATCGGTACGCAACATTGATTCAGTGATGCATTTTCAAGCATGCATCACGGCATAATAGTGCGTTAGCACTATAATGCATTCTCGATACGCAACATTGGTTCAGTGATGCATTCTCAATCATGCATCACGGCATAATAGTGCCTTAGCACTATGATACATTCTCGGTACGCAACATTGGTTCAATGAAGCATTCTCAATCATGCATCATGGTATAATAGGGCCTTAACACTATAATTGGAGGTCAAGGCATCCACACCCTAATGCATATCTGAGTAAGATTTTTAAGCTTAGGATGAAACTTCATCCCATGCCATGACGTATCCCAAAGTAAGCGTCATGCGAAAATTGAGGGTGTTACATATAGTATTTCAACTGGGGTAAAAATAACATAACATGAGAAAAGAATTTACCTTTAGTATAGTTCCCATCATGTTTCCAAGGGGAGGAGAGTTAACTTTCACATGACTAGCTACCTATGTTATAGATCAAAAGGACCCCATCATTAAATACAAGCAAAACTACTACAACAGTAAGAACTTGAATAATATTTCACAAAAGCCGAGAGCTCTAGTTGATCGAAGATGATGCCTCATAGTAAAAGTAAGGTCGCATAAGAACCTCATCGAGGTCGATATACTCAAGAGGCAGCTTAGGATCACTTTCGTCAACCATCTGAGTTAAAAGCTTGTCATTATTAGTTCCCATGTTGTTACTGCTTTCCTATCCCAATTTTTGCGTACAATTTAACATATCCTTGGCATATGTTGTGTCATGATGGTGTCCAAGTCCAAAGAGGGTCGACACAACCAGTGAAGAGGCAACCTGAAAGTGTTATCAATATTAAAATCTTCTCAAGAACACAACCGCCCGTCCTATTTACCGATCAAAACGAAAAATAGGATGGTTGCTAATTTTTGTGGGACGACATCTAACCCTTATATTGTTGCCTCAACAAGTATGGATAAGAAAGTTAAGTAATACAGTCGTATTGTGAGCTTGTTGTTAAGATGGAAAATTGGGCAGTCTACACTACGTACTGCGTATTCTGTTGATTTATTTTGTATGAAACTACTTCACTTATCTTTCTCTCTCCCTAACACTCATGGAGTGTCTGTAATCCTTTCCAACGTCTCTTGGAATTACTCGTTGTTTGTGGGGAAAAAACAAATTAAGGGATAATTTAGGAAAAAGTGGGGTGAGCAAGTGATAATTCGTCAATCCTTAAACATTTGTACGGGTGAAGTACTTTGTTTAGATTCAAGAGATCAATCTGTCCAATCCTGGATTAAAACCAAGCAATGGTCGTTCCATTTTTGCTGCAGTCACAAAATGAGAAACAAAAGGGTTGGTCTTAGGGAGGGAAGCAAGAGAAGGTTGATGTCAGAGTATCAGACTCTATAGAATGTAATGGATTTGAATATATATGAGCAATGCTCTGTATGATAAAGTTGAATGATCGAGTTGATATTAGAATTCTATCAGAGTTTTACTTAGAGTTCTTGTTCCGTTCAGATTTGTTGTTTCGTTCAATAGATCAAAAATCTATTTATATCATAGCTATCATAACCACTTGACTCTTTTATGAAAGAAAGTGTCGATGGTTGAGTAGTGATGAAGTGCAGAAGGTGGAGAAAGTATTGACAACTGCTCCCCACTTCAATTGAGGTTGAACGGGCGGTTGGCACAACTCATCACTCCTGTACTCAACTGTTGATCGAACTTTCCAGAATTTCTCTTTAGTGGGTGCACTGCTGCACCACAAGTCGTATACCACTAGAACAAAACCCTAATATGTATCCCCCCATTTGTGACATTGGATGTCTCGTGTGAATTTTGTAGTATTGAGTACTACTAACAATATTAAGTCGAACGAGACTTACTCAGTCTTATGATTGAAAATTTATCTTGCCTTGACTAGCTTAATAAGTCTTGACAGATTAAGATAAAATAAAGTATGTAGTTATTTTATTTATGAGGAACAATATGTTCAACTAGGTCAATTTGCATTGACATGCTTATTTTGTAAAAATAAGTGTATGTTGTTGAGCATAAGAAAATGTGTGTGAGGCCACATAAAAATATATGTGTAAGAGAGCTTATATTATAAAATATATAAACGTGAGAGGCCATATATATGAGTGAGGCCTAGTATATATTTTGATAAATAAATTAGGGTTTTGAAATTTGTATGTATGCAGCAAACCCTAATTTGCAAGTACTACAAGCTGACGTTAAGGTTCAATGTTGGAAAGATTAGCTAAGTTGCAGGAGTTTGCCAATTGAAACAAAATACCGTGAGATTTCCTAAGGTTCCAAGACACAGAAGCTCTCCTGTTTTATGTTTTTACTCTTTATGCAAAGCCTCACACGTTGAGGGTAAAAGAGTAAAACACCAAATATGACAAAAAGAAGGTAGTGTGATCTTGGTTATTGAGTGAAGACATACGAGTTTAGGAGAAATCACACAAGCTTAGCTACTTATCTAAGGCACACACGTTGGAGGCAAGAGAGGTAAAAAAACGTCCCCCTCTTCGAATTAGGGTTTGAAAGTATTAATTAGAGTTTTGAAGCTTCTATGCTAAGAAGCACAAGTTTGAAGTAAAATAGTCAAAACGCCTAATTGGAGCAAAGACATTCACGTCAGGTTTTGGCCAGGAGGCAAGAAGCTCATGTTTTTTACTTTTTATGATAAGACTCACACATTGAGGGTAAAAGAGTAAAACACCAAATTTGACAAGAACCAAGAGTCCACGTTTATACTCTTTGTGCTAAGCCTCACATGTTGAGGGAAAAAGAGTAAAATACCAAATTTGAAAAGATGTAGCACGTCCATGCTTTGCCTTTGAGTAAAGAGGTGCAAGCTTTGCTTTAGAAGAAAAACGCACGAGTTAGCAAGGCACACACATGAAGAATTAGGGTTAGGAGAGCTTCCCCTTTTCAAATTAGGGTGAAAGCATTTTTTGAAACACTTATAAGTGTTGCAAATCTTATTTTTAAGCGTTTCAGCAAACCCTAAATTGAATTCTTTTTCACTCATTCACACTAGTTGTCTCTTTAAGAAAGGATTAATATGATTAAGGTTGGATTTTTAGCTAGTAGAAGCTATGAAAAATTGTCTGACACAATTTTATATTTGAGTCTAAGCACAACTGTGGTACTTTAATCGGATAGATTCATATATAAAGCTATATAAGTGTTTTAGTAGGTTAATATTGCTCAGTGGAGCATGAATATCAACATGGGTAATTTTTGGGAATTCAGCTGTGGAATGTAGCACCAAAATAATACTCAAATTTCTCTATACTAGTGGGCAATCCATCTAGGAGCTTGAGATTTTATTTAAAAATCATAAAACATATGAGAATGTTGTAGTAAACACCTGTGTTGTTCTGGTGATTTTGTATAGTAATGAATGTTGATTCAATTCATTAATTTTGATCTTATATGTAGTTGGCCATACATATAGAGAGAGGACAGGGATAAGCACCTGATAAGGGTAGGGATGAACACCTATTTAAGAATTCTTTTGCAGAATTTTTAAAGTTTAGTTTTTTCTCAGGCCGGAGTTTTGAGAGATAATTTACTATTTTATCTTTGTCAAAAACCCACCATCTACATTAAGTCCTCTGCTTAGCACAGAATGAGTAATGTTGTGTGGTAAGCACTAGATGGTGGCCTTTCAGACGAAAATAAAATAAAGCATAACTAGATAGTTCAATGGTTATACATTACCAGAAAAGTATTAGTCAACTTGAAATTTTAAATAAGAAGGATAGAAGGCCCTCTTGGATAGACAAGTAGATACCCATGGAAAAGCAAGACTTGGAACCGGTCGACAAGGTCTTTGGAACATTAGTTGGTTGTAGAGAGTGTTGAGGCAATGCTGTCCTAGAAACATTAGAATGAGTGTTTGAGGTTGTAGTGTCACAGAACACTGAGGTGATTGTTGAGGCATTGGTGCCTCAGAATACTGAGATAAGTGTTAAGGCAGTAGTGCCTCAGAACACTTTGATGATTGTTGCAGCAGTGGTGCCTCAGAATACTGAGATGAGTATTGAGGCAGTTGTGCCGTCAGAACACTGAGATGAGTGTTGAGGCAGTGGCGCCGTCAGAAAACTGAGATAAAAACTCGTATGTAAGAGCTTGGGAATCTAGTTAGGGATATAATACTAAATAATACTCAAATTGCTCTATACTATTGGACAATCAATCAAGGAGCTTGAGATTTTGAGAGACACGTACTTAAGCCTCTGTCTTGACATGAATTAGCATCAAATGATACTCAAATTTCTCTATACTAGTGGACAATCCATCTAGGAACTTGAGATTTGTTTATACAAAGTTGTATAGGTAAGTAACCACTATTCAGTAGAAAATGGATGTTGACATAATGTAATATTGGGAATTCGCCTGTGGAATATATCACCAAATGATACTCAAATTTTCTCTATACTAGTGGACAATCCATCTATGAGCTTGAGATTTGTTGTAAAAATCATAAAACATCTGCGAATATCGTAGTAAGCACCGGTATTATTATGATGAGTTTGTACAATGATGAATGTTGGTAAATGATAGACACATTTTTGTGTCTAAATTGGGCTCGATTATCTATTTTGATAGGGTTCAATTTTGTACTTTTTATGGTTTTTTATGTCTTTGTAGGTATTTTCGAGAACTAAACATTTGCGGAAAAATCGGCTCGAAAAATTGCTAAAGGCACCCAGGAAAAAGTGTTAAAGGAACCCATCTCTTGGATTGGGGGCACCCCCTTTTGTATTTCAAACACCCGAGAATGGTGGGAATGGTTCTTCGCGTAAAAATATTCCTGGATTGGTTGGAAACCGAGATTTAGGGGATTAAAACGTGTTAGGGTATCTTTCGAGTGTTTAATCATTTTGAGATACCATGAACACGTTTTAATCCCCTAAATCTCGCTTTCCAACCAATCCAGGAATATTTTTATGTGAAGAACCATTCCCGCCATTCTCGGGTGTTTGAAATACAAAGGGGGTGCCCCCAATCCAAGAGCTGGGTGCCTTTAACACCTTTTCCTGGGTGCCTTTAGCAATTTTTCGAGCCGATTTTTCCGCAAATGTTTATTTCTCTAAAATACCTACAAAGAAATAAAAAACCATAAAAAGTACAAAATTGAACACTATCAAAATAGATAATCGAGCGCAATTTAGACACAAAAATGTGTCTATCAAATACTCCCAAACTTACTATTTGCTAGTCCTCGAGCAAATCTACTAAAATAAAATCCTAACTCACTTTCGCAGGAATAACGACTACATTTAGCATATGTAATAAGCCGTTAAAACCCTAGGTGTCCCTAGTGGATGAATTTTGTCTCGTGAGGGTTTACAAGAGGTATACCCACAAAACCTTTACTCCAAATTTTAGTTACTCGTGAGCGATTGAGGATAGACACTAAACAAGCTATTTAGTTGGCATACTAAATTCTTCGGCTATGTGAATCATTACCCTATATGAGTCCAGTTGTTGTACACGAGTTTTTACTCAAGCATACTAAAATTCATATATAAGAAAACAAATCTCTACTTAGATAGTTGTTCAACCACAATACTCAGAATCTATCAAAGTTCAATCACATGAATAGATTTAGAAGAGGGAAATAAACAAAATGAAGTTTGCGTGTGTTGACTAAGGTGAACGGTGTTTCCCATATCTGTCTGAAGGTCAGTGCTAGGATGAATCCTAATGGATTGAGATACGCTCCCACTGGTCTTAATCATTATACTAATATCGATTCAACTGGTATATACAAGGGTTCCAGCGATCGATTTATTGAAAATAAAAACTCCTATAAATGTACTGACAACATGATTGGATCGAATTGATGGATCCTGCGTTCTACGCTTGCTTAGGCGACGGAGACATGGAAAATACACACATATTGATATCAAAGTGTCAATACTCGATTTTTTTTATAGGAATAGAACTAAAATGGGGCTTCATCTCAACATTCTATTTCATCCTGGCGGCGATAAAAATTCGATACTGGGCCCCAAGAAATCACTTAGAGAAACACAAATTGCAAAAATAAAAACAGAAAGTGATATGGTTGAGATAGACTCCAAGATATGGTGACAACTATCATGTTATTTCTAACACATGAACTCTGTCCTTTTATGAATAGACCATTTCAATGGGCACTCCAATTCCTATAGAAAAAGAGCTAAGTTCCCATCATCCTGAATTGTTCACAAGCTTCTAAACTTTGGAGTTTTTATTATTGCACTAAAAAGTTTCTCCCTTACCCCTAAAATTAAATCAAACAGTATCCTCAATAATTCTAAATATGAATGTTTAAAAGTATGAACAAGGAGAAAATGTTACCAATCGAGGGAAAGGAGTTAAAGAAAGATATTACCGTGTCGCATGAGCATGGGTTACCTCCCAAGAAGTGCTAAGTTTAAAGTCTTCATCCAGACTAAGGAAGAATTAGTCACCTCATAAAATCATATAGCAATAGTCGGAACAACTGTGGGTCATCTGTATCAAATAATGCTATCACAAAGAGAAAACTACAACAGGCCAAGAAAATGAACAAACCGAGCACACCCTTATCTAGTTTTCTGTTTAAGACAACTACTTCTAGCTGTGGTTCAGGTTCAGGGTCTATAAAAGAGTCTAGATAAAATATTTTCATGGGTTGGATTTCCTCATAGGCAGGATCAGGTTGTAAAGTCTGGAAAAACTCAACTAAGAACTTAGAAGCACATAATAATAACCTGAATAATTGTGGATCCTCAAAGTCAATCATATTTGACCCACACAGTTGACTACTATGAAGGTGGTGATTCTTAAGCAAATATGTCGATTCCCTAAAGTAATTAGGTTTAGTCTTAAAACTTAATAACTGACACATTTGAAATTCTAACATTCCCACATATGGAAAAAAATATTTTGGTGGGAAAACAAAGTCAATCTTGGTATTATCGCCTAGGTAAACCACATCGACCAGAGGATGGGTTTCTAACAACTGAGCTTCTTTCTGGACATGATTAGGCTCGGGAAACAGTTCTTGAAGATAGTTTCTTAATATGGCAGAGGCACAAACATCAAGTCCCAAGTGAGGGACTTCGAAAAGAGTCAAAGGTAAAACACAATGAGAATGATAATCACCCCCAAACTTAGAATTTTGGGTGTCTCTAGATAGACTAGTCACAATTTCCCTAATTTCTAGATCATCAGATTCCTGAAAATGGTCAATTGCTTCTTCTAAGTTATAATCAAGTGATGCATCCTCACTCATATTTAAAATCTCTACGGGTCTATCTTGGTTATTTAATACTATTGTTTCTAAATCGTTGGACTCTAAAACAGTATCTCAGGATAAACCCATTCCTCTAAACCATTATCGGCTTCAAAACAAGAAAGTTCTACATCGTCTAAAACAGTGGTATCTCTAGTCAAATCCTCTTCCTTTTGAATAAGTGAATAATCATTAAAATTATTTGGATTTGAACGAGAACTAACATTATCATCATGAAGCACAATTGGAGTGAAAATTTCCCGACCACTCTGCCTGTATATTTCAAGTTCTTCACCAATACTATCCTCATCATCATAATAACATGAAGATATTTGAACCTCGTCTATATAAGTAGTGTTACCAATTCTATCCTCGTCCTCTTGGCTAGGTGAATAATTATCAAGGGTAGCACTATATTGGCAATTAAGATCATTTTGAGCAATATTATTTTTTGTAAAAATTTCATTCACACTTAATCCAAACCTTTTTGTACTCTCAGTCAACTCCTGAGGGATTCTTTTAGAAAATCAAATGGATCATAAGGGGTACTGGTTTGGAACTGCTCATGTGATTCTTCTATAGGCATAATAGTTTCATGGGGAGTACTAGATTACATTTTCTTTAGGGCATCCCTCCAAGAAAAGAACTCGAATCGTCATAGGAAGTACTAGATTGCATCTGTTTTAGGGTATACCTCCAAGATAAAGAACTAGAATTTTGATCACTTTCATGTTCATAAGACGGGTGTATGTACGAATAGTAATTGGGATTACCCTGGTATGAATAATAACCTCCAAAAGGTTGGTGGTGATCCCGACTACTATCCACACAATGTTGATAGTATGGATAATGTCTATTTTTTAAATTCAGTCGGATATTCATTGTATTGGTCCTCACAATACCAGTTCGACATTTTCTAAAAACTTCCTAATATATTAAAAAAAATCTAAGAAAATAAATCCTAACATGAAGGGGGTTCTAAACATACACAAACAAGGCCGACTCAACCAAATCAAACCTAATGAATCTAGCAAACAAAAAGCATGATGGCTCCACTTAGATTGTTTCTAGACCAGCTTTTATTCTTTCGAAAGGCAACTAGTTACAGTTTTAGCAAACCTCTTAAAACGATCTGAATTAGATTAAGTCGAAGAGAAACAGGATAAGCTCTAAGGAGCTTTGATAACCCTATCTCTTTGGAACTTTTCCTTGGGTTACAAGGCGGCTCTAATCAACTTAAAATAATCTTCCTGAACTTCGAGTTAGGCTAATAAAGTAACCAGTACAGTCCTTTTGAACGAGTTTCCTATAAGCTCGTTTCCCTATCGGTCTCTTTCTAGTCAAATTTTTAAGGTTTAAGTTCGCGTTTGGTAACGTGTTCCTAAAGCGGGAAAGAAGAAAACGGTGATGAAATCCGAGTCCTTATCTTGTATGGCCAGTTCTTTCCCTTTACTAGAAAGTAAAACCATATTCAATTCCTCAACATATATGCATACGAAGGAATACAGTAAACCCACGTGCAGAGGATTCGTGGGTTGATCGAGTCTTACCTCCAGTACCAGACGGGGGATGAATCGGTTGTAGTCGGCTCGGGCCACCGACTCCTATGTCAATGTACGAACCCGAGGGGCCGAGACAATATCGTAATTGTCGTCCTTCCCTGTTGCAGTTTATTTTTAAATTACCCTTTCTTAGGGTTTAAAAATAATCATAATGTCAAAAGTCCAAAAAGTGTCCAAAAATAAAAGAAAAATTACATAAATAACAAAAATTTCATAATACAATTTTCTAAACAAATAAAATCTAAGAAAAACTAAAATCTAATTAAAAATAAAATTATTTGTCTTCTTTTCCGTTCTTTAAGCTTTAACTTTAACTCCAAGACTTTAATCACCACAGTCTTTGGCTCTATTTCCTTTCAATCCAAAATCTAAAACCTGTATCAAAAAGAGAAATACCCAAAGAAACGTAAAATAGAACAAAGTAAAAATAAAAATATAATTAAACTAACTAACCTAAAAAAAAACTAAAACAAATCTAAAAACAAGTCCGCGTCGGCGGCGCCAAAAATTGATGTGATTTTAATATAATGGTAAAACTCACCAAATGATATTTAAATTTTCTCTATACTAGTGGACAATCCATCTATGAGCTTGAGATTTGTTGTAAAAATCATAAAACATCTGGGAATATCGTAGTAAGCACTAGTATTATTATGATGAGTTTGTACAATGGTGAATGTTGGTAAATTCATTACGTTTGATCGTATATGGAGTTGCTATGATAAGTTCAGTCATACATATGGAAAGACAAGGATTAGCACCTGAGAATACTCAAAATTGCTCTATATTAGTGGGCAATCCATCTAAGGGCTTGAGATTTGTCATGTAAGAATCATAGAACATCTGTGAATGTTGTAGTAAGCACCAGTATTGTTCTGATGACTTTGTACAGTAATGAACGTTGGCCAATTCATTAAATTTGATCGTATATGTAGCTGGACATACATATAAAGAGAGGATAGGGATGAGCACCTGAGAGAGGATATGGTGAGCACCTTCCTAAAAATTCTTTGCGGAATTCTGAAGTTTAATATTGAAAAAAATAAAATAACAAGGCTTAGTTGTTAGATATTACCAGAGATATTTGATAGGTGCATAATTGATAGGCACATTTTTGTGTCTATATTGCGCCCGAATATCTGCTTCGATAGTACTCGATTTTACACTTATTATGTCTTTTTATGTCTTTGTAGGTATTTTTGAGAAACATTTGCGGAAAAATTGGCTCGAAAAGTGTTAAAGGCACCCGGGAAAATGGATTAAGGCACCCACACTTTGGATTGGGGGCACCCCAGGATCGGAACGAGTCGGATCGGCCAACTCAGCGAGTCGAATCGGTCCAACTCATCGGAAACACGGGTTCATCCCATGAGAAGCTGTTGTGAACGATTTTCACGTAATTTTTGTGTTGATTTGCGATTCTAAGTGTCCCACAAGTTAGAAGATATCCATACAAGACCCACACAACCAATTCTACACGTTTTTAGCCGGAAAAAGTGGCACGCGGAGTGAATTTGGACGGAAAAAGGAGTCATTCTTTGATTCGGATTTGGGAGGATTTTGGAGAGTTTTGGAGAGTTCTATTAGGTTTAGAACTCTCCCTAGGGTTTGTAGACCCTATATATATGAAGAGAAGCCTAAGAAATCAAGGGAGGAGGCTCAGAGAAACAAAAAATTGATCACCGGAAACTGGGCAGCGATCCGGCGCGGTCCGGCAGCAGTTCTTCGTTGTCTGGAGCCGGAGAAGAAGACTCAGCAACAGGCGTTAGGTGTTGCTGTTCTGTTGCAGTTCCTGTTGCCATTGTTCTCGCTCCTGTTGCGCTTTCCTTTTCCTCTTTTTGTTGCTTAAATCTTTTGCAACAGCTGAACCCTGTCCCTGCAACACTTATACACGTCCCGGCTCAGCTGTTCACCATTATTTCATCTTGTAATCAACTCTTTGAGCAATGAAAGGGTATTTTGAGCAAGTTTTCTTCACCATGAGATAATTATATTTACTGGGATGATGGAGGAAGTTTTTCTCTCAATTTTATGTGGTAAGTCTATTTTTAATTAATTATTTATAATTCTTTACTTGTTAAAATTGCATAGTTTCGAAATAGAAAAACGGTTTTCTTTCAGCAGTTGTGCTTTTACTTGATGAATCATGCTGGGTTGACGACCATTGATGTTCCATGCTTGTGATTTACCTCTGCTTGTTTGCATAAAAACCTATTTTGGCAATATTTGAGCTTAATTTATTTTAAAGAATTGCATGATTAATCACATAAATTGTTGGAAATAACTGATTCCTGATTCCTGGTTTTCTCCATATTTTCCAAATATCATCTCTAGTTTATTTTACTTTACTTTATTCCTGGATTTTATTTAATTAGATTAAGTCAATTATTTTCTAAAATCATTACCTTCACAAGTTCGAGAAACGAACACTTTTTACCACTATTCTATATCACATCAATAATTCACATGTTTTTAGTGTCAAATCCATACTAATATTTGCTATTATTCTTGCATATTACTTTTTATTAAGTTTGTTTTTTATCTTATGTCTTATATTAGGTGAATCATCCGAAATCAAGGAAATTGCTACAAAAGTGTTAAGGAAATTAAGTTCTACAATTGAAAAGGGGCCAAATACAAATTCAACTCATTAAAATCCAGGATTTATTAACATCATTTTGAAAAGAACGAGAATACAAGTTGAAAGCAAAAAGAATGAGGTCATTCCGAGTTCGGACAAAAGAGTTATGGACAAAACAGCCGAAGCAAGAAAAAGTCATTGATAGTCTTAGCAGAAGAATGGTTTTATTATCTTCCTCCAGGGAGTATTACAACATGGACGGATATGAAAAAGCTATTTCTAGAGAAGTACTTTCCTGCTTCTAAGGCGATATATGTTCGTAAAGAGATTACTGGGGAGTCTCTTTATGAATACTGGGAGAGGTACAAACAGTTGTTGGAAAGTTGTCCACACCACAAAATCTCTTCAACACTTATCATTCAATATTTCTACGAAGGATTACTTCCGGAACAGAGAAACTTGATTGATGCGGCCGCATGAGGTACACTACTGAAAAGACGATCTCGCAAGCGACTAGTTTTATTGAGATTATGGCTTAAAATTTACAACAGTTCTGTACCAGGAATAACTCAAATGTCAAAAGAGTTAACGAGATAGTAGAGTCTTCATAATCAGAACAACGATTGAATTACATAGAAAAGGTAGTGCAACGAATGGTTGTAGTGATTATTCCAACCTATGAAGAAGAGGCTGAACAGGTGAATGTTGTATTCCCTAATCAGAGGCCAAGGTATGATCCCTATTCTAATACCTATAATCCCGGTTGGAAAGATCACCCAAATTTTAGCTATGCGAACAAGCAAGTTGCAGCTCCCATGCCACCAGTTTATAAGCGACATATTAGTTTTCAACAACTACAATTCCAACCTCAACTGCAACCTCAACAACAAACTCAGAGTTCCAGTTTAGAAGAGATGATGAAGGCTATGATGCAGAAGCAAGGTACAAATGCTCAGCGTCAGGATGCAATTCTACGAAAACAAGATATGGCTATAAAGGACTTGCAAACGCAAATAGGGCAATTGGCTACTGACATGAATCAAATGAAGGCACAAGATTCGACAAAGTTCCATCACAACCTTTTTTGAATCCGAGTGAATATGTTAATGCAGTGAACTTAAGAAATGGAAGGCAAGTTGAAGAACCATAACAACAACAACAACAGAAGGTTAGTGGTGACATAGAAAATGAAGTAGAGGAAGAAACCGTGCCAAAGGAAAAACCAATCTCAACCGGCCAGCCTAAGGATATGGAGCCTACTTTTACTACTCCACCACCTTTTCCTAGTCGTTTTTCCAAGCCTAAGAAGGAATCTCAATACAAAGAGATTTGGGACATCTTTAAGCAAGTCCAAGTGAATATTTCACTCATTGAAGCAATTAGGCAAGTTCCCCGATATGCAAAGTTTTTGATAGAGTTGTGCATGAACAAGAAAAAGTTAAACAGTAATAAAGTTATAAATGTGGGGGAGAATGCTTCGGAATTTCTTCAAGCGAAAATCCCACCTAAATTAAAAGATCCCGGTAGTTTCACGATACCATGCAATATTGGTAAAACCAGGTTTACACGAGCTTTGCTAGATTTAGGAGCGTCTATTACTATTATGTCAATTCTATTTATGATTTTCTAAATCTTGGTCCTATTAAAGAGACCGGTGTAGTTCTTGAACTTGCTAACCGATCTAATGTTTACCCTAAAGGGGTTGTTGAGAATGTTTTAGTGCAGGTTAATCAATTAATATTTCTGGTGGATTTCTACGTTCTAGACATGAGTGATAAGAATTCATCTAAGTCTACACCTTTGTTGTTGGGTAGACCCTTCATGAGTACCGTTGGAACGAAGATTGATATCCAAAATGACCCCTTGACTGTGGAGTTTGATGGACGAACATAGAGCATAGGCCATATGCCTGGACGGACAGACGAGGAGGCATGGTTGGACGAACATGTGAGAAGTCCCTTGGGAGTATCCATCAACTGTTGATAGTAAGGTAATCGATTTTTGCTTCGTTTCCTCCCTCTATGTGAGTACATCATTTCACAGATGATATTTGCTTTCCTTATCAACTTCTTCCTCTTTAAACCCTAGCTTTGCAGACCTTGCTACTCTGGTTGCACGAGAGCGTCCTCCATCCTCAGTTGGTTTTTTCCTTTACTAGCATCGTCTGATTTTGGGAGTATGACCTTGATCCAATTATTTTTCGCCAATTGGCAGTCTATTGTTGTTAAAACAGTGTTGTATCCCTACTCTATATGTGATCAGCAGAAGGAGTACGTTCCCTAGTTGTATGACGGCCTTGGTGTGAGGAGCTTCTGTTGATCATGCCTTGTTATTCTCAGATGTGGTATTGGGTGTTACTGACTTGATTCTGAAGTCAGTAAAGTTGAATTGATCTTGCCAATGATATCAAGTCCCCAAGTATTGAACGGTCAGTAGGTATTTGTCAACAAGCCAGGGGGATGATACTGATTTGGTTCGTATGTATATGACGACCATGGATAAGTGATGTTGCATTTTTTGGAGGAAGTGTACTGTGTTTCAGGCTCCGTCATGAATTCATGTTTATGTGTACGAGTCTTCGAATAAGTTGAAGAGGTAGATACAATCTTGTATGAATTGAAACTTGTTGTGAAGACTCCTCGTCAGAAAATTCAGACATGTATAGTTATGTACGTGACGACCATGGATAAGTGATGAAGCATTTTCTGGACGAAGCGTACTGTGTTTCAGGCTCCGTCATGAATCTATGTTTATGTGTACGAGTCTTCGAATAAGTTGAGGAGGTAGATACAAGCTTGTATGAATTGAAACTTGTTGGTGAAGACTCCTCGTCAAAAAAATTCAGACATGTATAGTTTCCACGGAAAAGGCCATAAAATCCTCATACAAACTCGGATTAATGCGTTCGACCCAATCATTTGAATCCAAGAGAGTGAGATATCATATGCAGCAAGAATCAATTAATTTTGGGTTTGATAGGTCGGTCAATCATGCATGAACATCCGTGATTAGTAATCCCATATAAAATTTCAGATTATGTAGACTTTAGCATATGAGCCATATCTCTTAGCTCGTGTATCCGATTGACGCTTCCTTTCAGTATGTTGTAGCAGAAAGATGTATGGACAACTTTTGTGAAGGATGCGCTGCCCCATTCCTCACCCATAAGTACGTTTTTCAGTGTTAGGGGAGTAAGTATGTAATAACTTGGGTATACCACTTGGAGGCGTCCAAGAACTCGAATTCGATGAAGACTGAATTTGCCATGGAGTTGATGTTGTAAGGAGTTGCAAGCAGTAGCAGGTAGTTGTAGACAAGAGATGGAACGCTATTGAGCGCGAGATGATGAATCGAGTCATAGTTGGAAACAACAAGGTGGAAGACAGAGAAGTTAGTGATGATAACATGGCTGGAGTAACTTTTCTTGTTGAATATTTATTCAGGATGAAGATGATTGTGTCTTCCTCGTTAGTGGTAGATGGAACTTTAACTTCAGTACAACGTTTCTTTGTCAGTAGATTAGTGTCTCCAGAGAGGAGTTGGCAAAATGGGTGTAGTCCCTATGTGTATAAATACATACTCATGTTATAAATTAAATAAGTTTTATACAGGAGTAGAAATTATTTTGTTGACTAATAAATCTTCTTCCCTTTGGACTGATGGTCCTTATGTCGCAGCTCCTATGATCTTTGTATCACAGTCTTTAATAATCGATCTCCATATTTCAGAAGAAGCAAAAGGGAATACAGGAAAGTTTACCAGAGCATGTAGAAATAGGTAGAGTCTTGATACAAAGTTAGGGTTTTGGTTTTCATGTGGAAACTTTGCTTAAATGCTCTAACTTGGTATTACTGAACTACAGTAGAAGCAGGGTATCGATTTAGCAAAGGGAAGTAGTCGACGCTGTCTAAGGCATAGAAGCTAAGAAGAGTGGTCAATGTTGATATATGTAGATAAAATGGCGTTAACCCATTGAAGGAGTTAGAAGAGATAGGTGGTCCCCTTGCATTTGTCTTAATATTCTGTTGTTGATGCACCATTTGAACGATGCATGAATAAAGACAGGTTTCAGATATTGTTTTGTATTTCCCAACTGGTATCAGTTGTCGCTAGAAGATAAATAACATGAATCTAAGTAACGTCTGAAAAGTTCAAATATGCAATGTCCTCATCAAAAAATTGGTGAAGCAAACATCAACTGGCAATAAAAGATAATAACGAGCAGAAAATAGATCTGACAATATTACAGGTTGATCAGAGGTGAGGTGATGGCTTTTGATGACACACGGAAAGCATGGTGGATGACAGCAGTAGCCCAATTGAATACAAAATTTATATGTTGCTGAACCTAACGATCTAATAATGAATGACTGCGTTGAGTCTTTAAGGAGTGAATAAATTTTATTCAAACTTTTTCATCAACGATCTAGTTCTTTGAATAACCAATCTTTCAGAGATAGTGGATCTTCTAATGTGTTGGGAAGAGAAGTCTCATGTCAGAAAGGAAAGTCTTGAAGCTGGGATTGTCGCAGGTATAAAGATTTCATCCTTTTAATGTTGCTAGCATCATCTCTACTTTCTACTCCGTTGCTAGTAGCTTCAAGCAAGCAAGCTAGCACTTTTTTTTGTTAACGATATTAGTGATATCATTTTTTGAAACCCTAGTCTTTTGTGTAGACCTCACCAATTTTTATTAGTTGCTCGAGAACCTCACTTCCAGCATCATTAGTCACAACCAAACAAGCTAGGGTCTTCGACCGAGTTTTTGATTTGTTTGATTTTTTTTTTAACGTGAGTAATTGTTCACGTGAAAAGAAGGTGGGAATAGCGTCTCACGTTCTCTCCTTTGCTAGCAGCATCGCATGCTCTTGTGAGGATGACCTTGAATTCATTGCTTGTCTCTGCTTCGTCTGTGAGGTGGCACTCTCTTCAAATTTGCCAATGCCAGTAGCTTCAACGCCAATTGGTGACCCGCTTAGACATTCGTCATCCCCCTTTGTTGTTGTTTAAATAGATAGGATGTCAAGTCGGATGCCGAAGCTACATACGGTGCCGCTTGCCTTCGATGTGGTTGGTATCCTGTAATTTTGGATTTGAAATTTGTGCTGGCGTTGCATGCTTGGGTTGTTTCTCTGGTGCTAAAGATTTGTTTTTGCCTCCTTCAGTCACAACACCCACAGATGGTTGAATGTTGTAATGTTTACTTGTGAGTCATTTGTTAACACGAGTCTCACATGCTTCCTCATTCCTAGCAGGTCTGACTCTCTCCATCAAAGCAGGTGTAGTTGTAGTCGATTGCATGGCAAGAGTCTCTTGCATAAGGAGCAGCAGCGTTGTAGTAGCATAATTGGTGTTGAGAGTTAGTTATTGAACCTAACCTAAAATCAACCGCTTCTGAAACTGAAAAAAATTCAAGATATTGAAAAATTACAAATGAGGGATTGATCTCCCACTGTGGTCGCCAAAATGTTTGTAGGGGAAAAACGAATTGAGGGCTAAATTAGGAAAAAGTGGGGTGAGCAGGTGATAATTCGTCAATCCTTAAAAATTTGTACTATTGAAGTATTTTGTTTAGATTCAAGAGATCAAACTGTACAATCCTGGTATAAATTAAGCAATTGTCGTTCCAGTCTTGCTTCAGTCACAAAATGAAAAGGAAAAGGGTGGTCTTAGGGAGGGAAGCAAGAAAAGGTTGAGGTCAGAGTATTAGACTCTGTAGGATGTAATATATGTGAATAGCTATGAACAATGATCTGTATGAGAAAATTGAATGATCGAGTTGATATTAGACTTATCTCAGAGTTCACTTAGAGTTCTTGTTCCATTCAGATTTGTTGTTTTGTTCAATAGATTGAAAATCTATTTATATCATAGCTATCGTAACCATTTGACCTCTTTTCTGAAGAAAAAAAGTGTCGATGGTTGAGTAGTGGTGAAATGGAGAAGGTAGAGAAAATGTTGACAACTGCTCCCCACTTCACTTGATGTTGAATGAACGGTTTCTCAATTCACCACTCCTCTACTCAGCTGCTGATCGAACTTTCCAGAATTTCTCTTTAGTGGGTGCTGATGGGATTTATATTTTATACTGAGAGCACGGCTGTCGATGAGGCAGTATGGAAGCACGGTTCATTCCACATGGATTTCAGAATCGTAATTTCTAGTTTTTAATTAACTAATGTGCTAACAACAAAAAGAATGATTTTTAATAAATAAAGTAAATAAATAAAAAGATAAAATAAATATACAAATTAATCAACCAAGAAAATAAAGTTCTAGGGTTTCGAATTCCACTATTTCTAATGTTTGTAAAATTAACAATCTATTATCTTGATGAGTTTTAGAAATAATGGTAAAAGATTCGATACTCAAACTTGTGAAGATTTTAATTCTAAACCTAATTTTTAATACTAAAAATAAAGAAGATTAAATTGAAATTGATTTAAGATTATGGAAAGAACATAGACTAAGGATGCCACCATTAGCCAATTTTTCAACTGATTTAGTTTTAATAATTATCTTGCAACTCATACATTCAATTGATTCTAAATATTACCAAAGATAAATTTTCAAAATAACAGTTGTAAATCAAAAGTATGAGACATCAATAGCTCTAAACTAAGCATGACTAGGGCTGCACATCGGGTCGGGTGGGTCGGGTTTGGCCCCACCCGCACCCGACCCGCCAGTTGGCGGGTGACTGAAGTATTCACCCGCACCCAACCCGCCGTAGGACGGGTAGGGTCGAGTGTGGGTCACCCGCCAGAAAATTCCTGATTAATAGTGTTTCACGCAGTGAAATGGACTACAAATGAAATTGATCTTCATGAAACAAGGCTGTTAGGAAACCACGAAACAGAACTAGACCAATGCCACAAAGATTGTATCTAAATTACTTCATATACCGCAGGCAACACTTCATTCTCTTATTCCATCAGAAACACTCCAAGCACAAAGTATTTATACAAAACATTTCATTTTACTTCTCTTCACTCTATCAAATTCTCTCTCTTGGAGATAAATTATTGATTAACTGTAATTATAAAGCCTTACTAGAGAGAGAGAGAAACCAAGTAGCTTAACAGTGTTGTGCCCCTTGTGAAGACAACAATTAGAGAGAAAACACTGGCTTGTGTCTAGTGCGATCACTCAGCAACCTGCATGCATGACATACCAGTTAAGTAAGACTGGAAATGAGAACAAACTGAACTTACTATTAATGCTCCTCCTATTTATAATCATCACCCTCATATTCAGACTGTCTAACATGGACTTGGTATTAATCTTCCTTTGTGTCTTGAGTTCAACTTCAACCCCAGTGGATATATTTATGTAATGCTCATGAATCGGAGAAAAATAGAAGGAAGATAATCAAATCTGTGTATCAGGCAAACAATATCTACTTCTAGTCTAGGTTTGTTATAGATTACAAACTCAACAACTAACTCGCAGAAGCAATGAAGACATCAGAAACAATTCTCAGATCACTTACTTGGTTAAGAGGATTGTCTGGAGATTTCTTCCATGCCTTCCATATCAAGTCTTTGTACTGAGTGTGAGTGAGACCCGGTTTCTCTGCCTTAAGTACGGGAAGTTCTGCTTCTTCGAAAGCCTATACAAGATTATGCATATCAGATATATTAAACATGATACGAATGCAAAAATGTTTTGTGCTTAATTTACTAGATTCATGTACATCGATTAATAATGCTTCATTTACTAGATTTATATACACCTCTGATTAATAGTTCTTCACGCACCCAAAATTCCTGATTCATCTCAAAACAGTTTCAAACTTCAATTAAATCAGTACCCATACTTCTCCATCTATCTACATCTCAATTCCCATCTCAATTTTACAAAATCTAATCTTCAATCTGAAACCCTAATTTCAATTTTATCTCAGAAGAGCCTTAACTTTTCGATTTGAGTAATTCTTCAACCTCACCTTCTAATTTACATCAAACCCACCTCTATTATTTCTCTTAAATCATAAATCTTCATCTTCTCAATCTTTTCTAAAATCTCACGAAACTCTAATTCATTGATTTCTCTCAATTCATGTTCTTTCTTGAAATTAAATCTTCTACTCAACATAATAATCTTCTTCTTCATATTCTATCTAAAACTCTTCTCCACCTACTCAATTTCATCATCAACATCCATTCACAGAAAAAACCTAATTTACGGTTCCTCCAAATTAACACTTTTTCACTTTCTTTTACTTAATCAACCTCAACAACATATTCACTAACACCTTCTGAACCTTTCCTTTCATCACTCAATAGCAAATCCCTCATTTCAACTCTCAATCTTCCTCACAGATGAAGAACATGGAAGGAGAGACGGAGAAGATGGAGAAGAAAAACGAGAGGAAGATAAATAGAATTCTCTCACTCACGATTTGGTTTTATATAAGGGATTTTCTGGCGGGTTCGGCGGGTGGGTCGGGTGAGAGAAGGTGTCACCCGCACCCGACCCGCCAGAAGGCGGGTAAAGGAAATTGTCACCCGTACCCGACCCGTTTATCGGCGGGTTGGCTGCGGGTCGGGCCAAAACTGGCGGGTGCGGGTCGGGTGGCGGGTCTGAGTCAGGTTTGTGCAGCCCTAAGCATGACCCATCAAAAGAAAACACAAGTAATTGATAAAAAATCATTATTTAGAATTTAATTCAAAGAAAATAATTATAAAATAATTATAAAAATTAATTCGATAAAAATAAACCACTTTATTATTGGACAAATGGCTTCCTCCGTCGCCTCAGCAATGGGGTTTAGCTCCTCATGTTGTAAACACTCTCAAAATGTGTATTCATGGCTCAATAATTGTTTACGAAAATGAAAAGAGTGAAAATTATGTAAAACAAGGAGTTTGCGACGGTGTAATGGCGTTGCAGACAACTGTTTCCACTGTTACAGAAGAGATAGTGCTTCCGATGAAGATAAACGTTGTTGTTCTGAAGATATCCGTTGCTAATGGTTGAAGTTTCCGTCACAACTGAAGATAAATGTAGCAAAGGCGAAGATATTCGTTGTTGTTCAGTTGAAGAAATCGTCGCCATATCCTTGTTCTTCACGTTCATCAGCAGCAATATTTTTCTTCCTGTTTTTTTTCAATTGAAGCTCTCTTTTTTTTTTCGACCTCTTGGCTATATATAGGTGTAGGAAACCCTAATAAGATTTCCCTAACTGATAATAACTCTCAACAACTTCCCGAAACCAAATCCAACTCGAATTTATCTCCTGCCGTAAATTTATTTGTTTCCGTAAATAAAAAGAGTTTTCAACCCTTTTTTCTCGGCCTGAATTAATGCTAATGACGTGTTTTGATTATCATGTCCTTTGAGAAGTTGAAAACACCTTCCAATTCCCTTTAAACTCGGTTCAGTAAAATTCAGATTCTTTTCTTCATGTAAAGTAACTTTCCCACCTTTTTCTCATCTGAATTCAAAGGGAAGGGGTGCCCCTAATCCAAGAGATGGGTGCCTTTATCAATTTTGGTGGGTGCCTTTAGTAATTTTTTATGGGTGCCTATAACAACTTTTTGAGTCAATTTTTCCACAAATATTTATTTTCTAAGAATACCTACAAAAACATAAAAACCCATGATAAGTACAAAATTGAGTACCAACAAAATATAAAATTGAGAACAATTTAGACACAAAAATCTGTCTATCATATCTCAAACAATTACTCTCAAATTACTCAAAATCATATTGAACCCAATCTCATGTTTCGGAAAGTATAATGTTTAAAATTAATTATACGAATTTCATCGTTGCAAAAAAATATAACCTCATTCGCTTATAAAAGATCAACAGTTTGAAAACCGTCCAGAATAATTAAAAGAAAGCATTTAAAAAGAGATATCATTAGTCATAAATAACACAAATAGTTGACTAAATATTGTCTAAGAAATAAAACTATTAAAAATACACATCAAAAATAGCTTCATCCTACACCCTAGAATTGAAGAATAGCTACTCATGAAGAAGAAAATAACAGAAAATTGATAAATCCGATTAAATTTATTGAATTAGAAAATCTCATAATTTTCTTTATTTCTTTGTCGATTTAACGACCCACTCCAGGAGTAATAAAAAGAAGAACTGACCAATAACGTCGGTGAATCAATAAAAACTATAGAATTGATTAGTGAATCAACGACGCCCCCTGTATGTTTTCCACTCTTGACTATCGCAGATACTATTCACTAAACAGTTACAAAAGGTGTTGCAATTAAAAGAAAAGGTAACAGAATAAATGGCATTTTATGTTAGCCTTATGTTTTCATCTTCTTCTTCCTTCTTCACGAACATAATTTTTCTGTTTTTTTTTCTTGTTTCTGGCGAGTTCCAGCCCTCCCCAACTCTTCCTCGACTCTTCTATTTATACCAAAATATCAATCCCTCTTTAAATCTTCAAAAATATATTTTATTTAATGAATCAAATCTTGGTATCGATTTATGATCATATCTCGGAAAATCTATTCTCTCTTGCCATGTATTGTTCCCGTCTTTGGTGATGTTTGTTTCCTTCTCTTGTTTCTCTAACTGATTAAGAATCAAAACCAATGCAAACAGGGAAGCAAATCCCATATTTCACGTGATCTTGTTTTCTCCTTGTTTTTTCTTTCCCAGACTTGTAAGAATATTTGATCTGAGTTTTAGTTGATTAAATGGTTTCAAACTCGTTTAGGACTTTCTAATTATAAGTCGAGAAGATATCTTGCCTTAATATATCTTTAAGATCGAACAAATCTTTCACATCTGGAGAGAAAATTCTTCCCGCCAAAATTGGTTTAAATACAAAGAAGATGGGTGCCTTTATAACATGTCATGGGTGTTTTTAACACTTTTTTAGTCATCTTTTTCCATAATTATTAATTCCACAAAAATACCTAAAAACATAAAAATTAATAATAGTAGTATAAAAATAATTTTTAGCAATAAAAATAAGGTGGTATAAATGTATAAATTATGCGCTTATCAAATACTCTCAAACTTATATTTTTCTAGTCCTCGAGCAAAACTAAAATGAAAAACTAACATAAAAATGAAGTAAAAATCCTAACTCACTTTCGCAGGAATCGTGACTACACTTAGCATGTGTAATAATCCTTTAAACCCCTCGGTGTCCCTAGTGGACGAGTTTCGTCTCGTGAGAGTTTTGCGAGAGGTATACCTACAAAACCTTTAATTCCAACTTCTAACTACCGGTGAACGATTGGGGATAGACACTAAACAAGCTATTTAGTTGGCATGCTAAATTCTTTGTCTATAAAAATCATTACCGTATATAAATCCAATTGATGTACACGATTTTGCAATCAAGTGTACAAAAATTAATATATAAGAAAACAAAGCACTACTCATAAAGTCGTACAATCGACATCGATACTCGGAATCTAACAAACCACAATCACATGAATAGATTAAGAAGATGAATATAGAGATAGGAGTGTGTGTATGTTGACTAAGGTGAATGGTGTTTCCCAGAATATTTGTATGAACATCGTGCCAAGATGAACCCTAATGGACTGAGATATGCACCCACTGGTTGAACATGTACAATTATTATTATTATTTTTTATTTTATTTTTCCCAACAACATGATTAGATCTTTTGAATCTAAGCGCATGCTCCTTGTCAGCATATTACATAATAGTTCCCATGGATCTTGCATCCCACGCTTGCTTAGGCGACGGAGACAGGGAGAACACACATATATTTCTATCCAAGTGTCATTTTTTTATTGGTCAAGTTCAATTAAATTAATGGGGCTTGATCTCAACCATTCTACTCTATCCTAGCGACAACAAGGCGATACTAGTGCCCCACCAAATCACTTAGAGAAATACAAAAAGTTGCAAAAATAGAAACAGAACATGATATGGTGACGATTCCGAGATATGGTGACGACTTAATCATGTTATTTCTAACACCTGAGCTTTGTCCTTTTATGAATAAACCATTTAGTTGGTTACCTCAACTCCTATAGACAATAATATTGTTTGCATCTACCTAGAATGACTAGTGTCATCCTGAATTATTCACAAGTTTCTAGATTTTGGAGTTTTTGGTACAACTAATAATTTAATTTCTTTTCTCCCTTACCCCCAACTTAAATTGAACAATAGTCATCGATGTTCTAAAGATAATGAAAAAAATCATGAGCAAAAAGAATTACCGAGCAAAGTAAAAGAGATAGGGAAGGATATTACCAGCATCGTGTACCAAAAACATATAGGTTGCCTCCCATAGAGCGTTAAGTTTAAAGTCTTCAGTCAGACCAATAAAGGATTAATCACAACTTACGAATCATATAAATATAATCGAAATAATTATGGATCCTTAAAGTCAAACGGATTCGACTCACAAAGTTGACCACAATGAAGTATATGAGAGTGGTGGTCATTCTTAATAGAATGTGTCGATTCAAATTTTCTAAAATAAACAGGTTTAGTTTTAAAATTTAAAAATTGACAAATTTGAAATTCATACATACCGTATTTGGTAGAAAAATATTTGGTGGGAAAACAAAGTCAATTATGGTATTATCGCCTGGGTCAACCACATTAACCAGAGGATGGGTTTCTAACACTTGAAGTTCATTTTGGACATTATCCGGTTCTGGAAACAGTTCATGAAGATAATCTCTTAATATGGTAGAGGCATATACGTTAAGTCCCAAGTGAGGGACCTTTATAAGAGTCAAAGGGTTACCACGGGGAGAATGATATTCACCCCCAAACTTAGAGTAGTCTGTATCCTTGGATAAACTAGTCACAATTTTCTTAATTTCAGATTTAGGAAAATTGTCAATTATTTCTTCTAGGTTGTAATCAGGTGGGGTACATTTATTCACATTTAAAATCTCTATGAGTCTATCATCTTCGTTTGAGACTACTGTTCCTGAATCGTTAGACTCTAAAACACAAGTGTCAGGATATACCCGTTCCTTTAAACCATCATCATATTCATCATCAACACTATCCTTATCATCATAAAAGTATGAAGATGGTTGAACCTTAACTAAACAAGTAGTGCTTTCAATTCTAACCTCGTCCTCTTGAATAGGTAAATAATAATTATCCTTATTGTCAAGGATAAAATTGAAGACACTATATTGGCAATTAAGTTCACTTAAAGTAATATTACGAGCTGACCTTTCTTCTTCCATTTCTCTAAAGGTCTCATGAATTTGTTCCCACACTATGTCACTCCTACGTGAATTTTCAATCAACTGCTTGAGTGAATCTTCTAAAGAAAGACTAACATCATAAGAAGTGTTGGGTATCAACTGTTTGATTAAATCCTTCAAAGACGGAGAACAAACATTTTGCTCAGTATAATATTGTTCGTTTACCCGTTTGTACGACTGGTGAGCGTGCGAATAGTAATTGAGATCACTATGGTATGAACCATAACCTCCAGAGGGTTGGTAGTGGTCCCAAGTACTATCCACACTATGGTCATAGCACGGGTAATGTCCATTTTGAAATTCGGGTCGATAATGATTATATTGGTCCTCATAATACCAATTCGACATTTTTTTTGGTGCAGGTGCAAATACAAGGTCAACTACAATTGGGTAGGCTCAGGTTACCTTATAAAAATATACCTATAGTCAAAGACTAGTCAAAGGTACAAGGCTAAGGCTTGTGGAATTTTGACTGGTAACGGTCAGAGAGCTCAGTGCACTATTCCACGTGTTTTCCTAAAATTCGGTAGCGAACGATGCAAATGATGTGTGTGCACGTGTTTTTTTAATAAAATAAAATTAAAAATTATTTAAAAATAAAAATTTCCTAATATAATTTTGTACAAAATAAATTAAAATAAAAACTTGGACACTTACCTTTTTTGGAAGGCAATATCCCACAGTAAATGTAAGATATCTCATGCACATCAAAAATAAGAAAAATACCCAAGTAAAATTTAACAAAGAGAAATAAAAATAAAAATAAAATAAATCATAAACTAATTAACACAAAATTAAAGAAAAATTAAAAATCATAATTTCTCAATCCCCGGCAGAGGCGCCAAAAACTTGATGAGATTTATATTTTATATCGCAAGAGCACGACTATCAATGAGACAGTATGCGAGCACGGTTCATTCCACAGGGATTTCAGAATCGTAATTTCTAGTTTTAATTAACTAGTGTGCTAACAAATAAAAGAATGATTTTTAATGAATAAACTAAATAAATGAAAAGACAAAATAAATATAAAAATTAATCAACTAAGAAAATAAAGGTCTAGGGTTTTGAATTCAATTATTTCTAATGTTTGTAAAATTAACAATTTATTATCTCAAAAAATTACTCTCAAATTACTTAAAACCATATTGAACCCAATCTCATGTTTTGGAAAGTATAACGTTTAAAATTAATTATACGACTTTAGTCGTTGCACAAAAATATAACTTCCTTCGCTTATAAAAGATCAACAGTTTGAAAACCGTCTAGAACAATTAAAATAAAGCATTTTAGAAGAGAAATTATTAGTCATGAATAGCACAAATAGTAGAGTAAATATTGTCTAGGAAATAAAACTATTAAAAATACACATCAAAAATAGCTTCTCCTATACCCTAGAAAAGAAGACTAACCACTCATGAAGAAGAAAATAAAAGAAAATTGATAAATCAAATTAAATTTATTGAATTAGAAAAGCTCAAAATTTTCTTTATTTCTTTGTTGATTTAACGCGCTTCGGAAGAAGTAAAACGAAGAACTGACCAGTGACGTCGCCGAATCAATAAAAACTATTGAATTGATTAATGAATCAACGATGCCCTCTGTATGCATTAAACTCTCAACTGTCGCAGATACTTTACAAAAGGTGTTGAAATTAAAAGAAAAGGTAACAGAAATAAATGACAGTTTATGTTAGCCTTATGTTCTTCATCTTCTTCTTCCTTCTTCACGAGCAAAATTTCTATGATTTTTTTTCTCTTGTTTCTGGCGAGAATGTGCCCTCCCCAACTCTTCCTCGACTCTTCTATTTATACCAAAACATCAATCCCTCTTTAAATCTTCGAAAATATATTTTATTTAATGAATCAAATCTCGGTCTCGATTTATGATCATATATCGGGAAATTTATTGTCTCTTGCCGCGTGTTGTTCTCGACCTTTGGTGATGTTTGTTTCCTTCTCTTGTTGCCCTAACTGATTACAGAATCAAACCAATGCAAACAGGGAAGCAAATCCCATATTTCACGTGATCTTGTTTTCTCCCTGACTTTTCTTTCCTAGACTTGTAAGAATATTTGATCCGATTTTAATTGATTAAATGGTTCCCAAACTCTTTTAGGACTTTCCAATTGTAAGTCGAGAAGATATCTTGCCTTAATACGTATTTAAGATCGAACAAATCTTTCACAGCTGGAGAGAAAATTCTTCACGCCAAAATTGGTTTGAATACAAAGAAGGTAGGTGCCTTTATAACATGTCATAGGTGCCATTATCAACTGAGGTGGGTGCCTTTATCAATTCCAAAGGGTGCCATTAACACTTTTTAAGTCATCTTTTTCCTCAATTATTAATTCCACAAATATACCTAAAAACATAAAAATAAATAATATTAGTACAAAAATAAGTTATAGCTATAGAAATAAGGTGGTAAAAATATATAAATTTTGCACTTATCAGGTGCACTGCTGCACCACATGTCGTAGACAACCATACCAAAACCCTAATGAGTATCCCCTCATTTGTGATATTTGATGTCTCGTCTGAATTTTGTAGTATTAAGTACTACTAACAATATTAAGTCGAATGAGACTTACTCAGTCTTTTGATTGAAGATTTATCTCGCTTGATTAGCTTAATGAATCTTGACAGACTAAGGTAAAATAAAATATGTAGTTATTTTATTTATAAGGAACAATATGTTCAACTAGGTCAATTTGCATTGACGTGCTTATTTTGTAAAAATAAGTGTATGTTGTTGAGCATGAGAAAATGTGTGTAAGACCATATAAAAATATAAGTGTAAGAGACCTCATATTATAAAATATATAAACGTGAGAGGCCACATATTAAGTGAGGCCTAGTATAGTTTTTGATAAATAAATTAGGGTTTTGAAATTTGTATCTATGCAGCAAACCCTAATTTGCATGTACTAGAAGTTGACATTAAGGTTCAATGTTGGAAACATTAGCTAAGCTGCACGAGTTTGCCAATTGAAACAAAATACTCGTGAGAATTCCTAGGGGTCCAAGACACACAAGCTTTCCTTTTTTATATTTTTCTTACCTTTGCACAAGCCTTGCACATTGAGGGTAAAAGAGTAACGCCAAATTTGACAAGAAGCAGGACGTGTGAGTTTGGTTTCTGAGTGAAGACATACGACTTTTTTCTTAAGAGCAATCACGCAAGCTTAGCTACTTAGCTAAGGCGCACATGTTGGAAGCAAGAGAGGTAAAAAAATGTCTCCCTCTTCAAATTAGGGTTTGAAAGTATTAATTAGGGTTTTGAAGCTTATATGATAAGAAACACAAGTTTGAGGTCAATTAGTCAAAATGCCTAATTGGAGCAAGAGCTAAGACATTCACGCCAGGTTTTGGCCAGGAGGCAAGAAGCTCATGTTTTTTACTCTTGTGATAAGCCTCATAAGTTGATGGTAAAAGAGTAAATCGCCAAATTTGATAAGAAGCAAGAGTCCATGTTTTTATTCTTTGTGCTAAGCCTCACATGTTGAGGCAAAAGAGTAAGAAGTTGCACGTCCATGCTTGTCCTTTGAGTGGAGACGTGCAAGCTTTGCTTTAGAAGCAAAACACACGAGTTAGCAAGGCACACACGTTAGGAATGAGGGTTAGGAGATCTTCCCTTTTTCAAATTAGGGTTTGAAAACAATTTTTGACATACTTATAAGTGTTGCAAATCTTGTTTTTAAGCATTTCAAAAAACCCTAAATTGAATTCTTTTTCACTCATACACATTTGTGTTCTCTTTAAGCAAGGATTAATGTGATTGAGGTTGGATTTTTAGCTAGTAAAAGTTATGAAAGTGTGTCTGCCACGATTTTAGCTTTGAATCTAAGCACAACTGCAGTACTTTAATCGAATAGATTCATATATAAAACTATATAAGTGTTTTAGTAGGTTAATATTGCTCAGTTGAGCGTGAATATCAACAAGGGTAAGTTTTGGGAATTCAAATGTGGAATATTGCACCCAAATTATAATCAAATTGCTCTATACTAGTGGGTAATCCATCTAAGAACTTGAGATTTTATGTACAAATCATAAAACATTTGGGAATGTTATAGTAAACACCAATATTGTTCTGATGATTTTGTATAATAATGAATGTTGATTCAATACATCGGTTTTGATCGTATATGTAGTTGGCCATACATATAGAAAGAGGACAGGGATAAACGCATGAGAAAGGTAGGGTTGAGCACCTATTCAAGAATTCTTATGCAGAATTTTTAAATTTTAGTATTTTCTCAGACCCGATTTTTGAGAGATAATTTACTATTTTATCCTTGTCAAAAACCCACCATCTACACCCGTATTACTTTATACTCCAACACTCGGAGAAAACATATACTCTCTATCCCTAATAATCCATCTCGCAAAACAACACCAATTCATTACCCACTCTTCTACAACTTAATTTTCCCAATTACTCCATTAAATCTATCTATTGTAGAAAAATATTTTGCATCATCAATTGCACAACTGGTATAATTGTCTGTAACATGAACAATAGATGTCGCTCTAACATTGTGCTCCATATCTCCGTGTTTACTACATTAAAATAAAGGTCTGCAAGCATACTACATATTTTGGACAGTAAGCACGGTCTGCCAGTCCTTGTTAGCTCATTAAAGTGTGTTCTTCAGACGGAATTACCTCGACTATATATTTCAAAGAGGGTAAGAAGCAATCATTTAGTTACATATAAAGAAATCAAGATTCATATTAACCAGAATTAGACATACAGACACATATATTTATACACTGAGACAAGGTCAGTGTTTACAGAACAAAACCAACCTTTAGATGAACACCATGTCTAACAATAATATAAGATGTTAACAAACAGGTGAACTGTAATAGATGGACAATAAAAAATATAACATACCTGACAAATGTTACTCTAAACAGACAGAGTGTATATAGAGTATAAAAAAATACAACTCTAAACGTTACTACCCTCCCTCAAACTGAAGAGATGATAAGAAATTTAGTTTGGACTTCAAGAACTCAAATCTTAGTGCAGAGATACCTTTAGTAAAAATATCAGCATCTTGCTCCAAAATAGAGAGACAGATGACCTACAATGATTTAAACTGTACCAGCTCCCTAACAAAATGAAATTCCAAAGCAAGGTGTTTCATTCTACTATGAAACTCTGGATTTGAAGCTAGAGCAATTGAACTCTTGTTATTACAAGCAATAGTAGAAGATGTTGGTAAGAAGATATGTAGATCCTTTAGAAAGTGGCATAGCCAAATCATATCAGCTGCAGTAGAAGCTAAATACATGTACCCAGCTTCAGTACCTGATCTAAACATTGTAGATTGTTTCTTTACAAACCAGCTAATTGGATTAGCCCCAAAGAAGACAAAGTAGACACTAGTAGATCTTTATCATTAATATTGCCATCCCAATCAGCATCAGAGAACCCTTGTAGAGCGATAAAACCTTTTATGAAGAAAATCCCATGATTGAGAGTGCGCTTAACACATTTTAGCATTCTTTTGGCAAACAAATAAGTTTGCAGTTGTAGGTTGACAGATTTGATTAGCAACAAAGCATATCTCAGGTTTAGTCCAGGTTAGATATTGGAGAGATCCCACAATAGACATATACTCAGTAAGATTAAAGAGAAAAACCCTATCATTGGCACACAGTTTGAAGTTTGCAGGCATAGGGTGGTGCATGGCTTAACACCCACCAAATTAGCCTCCGACAAACGGTCAACTACCATTGCACCTGCTCTGCGAGAAAGAACCAGACCTGTTAGAAGCAATGAGGATCGTGAGACTCGTGGTAACAGACAACTCGTCAATAAGAAACACAACATCCAAATCTGTGGGTGTTGTTAGTGAAGGAGTTAAGAGGAAATCTTTGACGCCATAAACACAACAACCCAAACATGCAGTGCCAACACGAAATCCAACCTTAGCACCGACAACGACTTGTGCACCTCAAAGGAAAAATCAAGTACATGCAGCACCGGTCCCAGCTCCATCCCTTCCCCTTTTCCACCTGAACAACAACCAAAGGAAGCTCAGAAATCCCCAGACTTTCTCATCTCTATAGAACATATGATTGAACTATTAGAAGTATGGATACAAGATACTGCCATCAAATTACCTCCGGTTCGGCGCCCGCCAATTGTTCAGGAAATAACAGATCCCAAATACTTCCACTTCCACAGATTCGTCAATCACCCTACAATTGAGTGTAATGGTTTGAAGCGCATCTTCAAAAAGAAGGTCGAATCAGGCGGGCTACACCTGGGGGCTGAAGGAGTACACAGAAATCCGGTCCCCATTAAAAGTTTCACTATCTCCGGAGAACATGTCAACCGGACGGTCCAGTATATGATAAAACACTTAAATGAACTCCTTTACTCTTCACAAGCACAACGCAAGGATATCTTCATCGCCCTCAATCATGTTGTTTTTGGCAAACGTTTTTCTTTTCCATAGGAAACTACAATATGCCCAGAAAATTATCAGGGGAATGCGACCACAAAGGGAAAGGAGAAGTTTGAATGGGGACTTCTCACCACGGTCTCTCTAAAGAATATCAAATTTTAAGAAACACTAATTGATAAAGGAAAGAATGTTAATATCATCCCCATCAAGACACTCAAGGATGTAGGGAGTACTTGTCGTGAAACTACCTACACTCCAACGGTAATCAAGGACCCTGAAGGAAAATCCAGAGATGCTTATATTTACATCACTTTCGGAATAAAGGTGGGATCCACTTAGACGAAAGCCAAATTCTATATAGTCAAAGAGGATACAGGCTACGACATGATCTTGGGGTGCCCATGGTCACACGACAATGAGATAAAGACTCTCATGATATCTACGCCGTATTATCCGCCTCGAGAGGGAAGCCCCATATCTCATGAAATATTCAACATCAAAGATACCTCATCTTTATTCCCGCAAGATTACCAAGCCTTGAAGGCAATGGAAACAAAGCAAGGGCCAGGAGAAGGTACACCATCGTACGCTGAGAGGTACCACACTCAAGTAAGCCTCACTCCACATATTTTTTTACCTATAAATGCCCCTCACTCATATCATGCTTAAGAACTTGATTTTACGGGAAAATCAACTCTGCACTCACTAAGCACTATGAGTGGATAGCTAATCCCCAACAATGTTTCATCCTTGATTTCATCGTTGATGAACTTGTCCCCTACTCAGGAGAAGGATGGTGCTAAGGAATTCAACACTCAAGTCATGTCTAACCAAGACAGAAAGTTTCACGGCCGTTTTCCCATGATGTTATGGGACTATCCGCACTTGCCACATAATTTCAAAGAAACATCACCATGTACCTTCATGAATACCAATATCTCAAATATGATAGAGAAGTCATATGAGCAGAAGATCAACAGAGCCAAGACAATAAAATCTAATGCCTTTTAAGTGGGAGGTCTAATCATTGAAACAGTCAAACACAGTCGATACAACACGTCAAACTCTAACTGGGAAGGACCTTATGTGATTGCTAAGGCTGCAGTTGATGGCCATTACAAGTTGTTTACTGCTGATAATGAACCTGTAGATACATCAATACAGGATAAGTGGCTTAAAGCATTTCAACGCTTAAACATTCTGGGATTTTTTTTTAAATATTCGTAATTTTATTCCTCCAAAACGTATGCAACCCCTTTTGCATTCAGTAATTACGTGTCATGAGTCTAACAAATAGCGAAAAAAATAGCGTCCTACTCACGCACGCGCAGGGAGAAACAAAATCGTTCTGCTTACGTGTTTGTTCTTTTCATGTTTTTTTTTTTTGTTCTCCAAACTAAGTAAACCAACAAACTGTCTGATGTCTGATAAATGTTTCGAAGATATGAAACCAATTAATAAGATGAATATCTCATTCCATCTTCTACAGGTTCTCATCGCCTCGCTTTTCTTCCAAACTTCTTCTTCTTCTTCAGTGAAAGTAGAACCTAAAATAGTTTCTCGAATCTCATTTGGTTCATGTGCTAATCAAAGTGCTCCTCAGGTTACATTTTTTTTTATTATTCAATTTCTTCGTTTATTTATTACTTTATCGCGTTTCAGTTTCCACAATTTAGGGTTGAATTGACATTCTTGATTAATTTATGTTTGATTGGATCTTTTAACAAAACATTGTACATATATAGTTTTCTACATCCCATTGTGACATTTATTATAGGGTTTCCATGTCAATTTTCGGGAAGAAATTAATGGTTCAATAAATTGTAAACCTTAGAATTCTAGGTACTGATGGTGTTTATGACGAATGTTTTTGAGATGATAAATTAATATATGTATTTATACGCGAGGTTGAATGGGAAAGCTTAATGTCATGAAAAATCAATAATGCATTCCCGGTTGAGTGTGCACTGACTTGGTTTTGTTCAGCAATTCCCAATGCCGTGGTTGTTCTTAGTCGATTATGAAATAAACTCGTGTTAATGATTTTCACCACAAAAATAAATGATTATGGGTTTGATTTTCCTGTTCAGGAAAAAATCTAAACTCTCACTCTACGGTACCTTTATTGTTTCTAGACTTTGCTGTCAGACATACTGACAGTGTGTCCAATGCTTGCGGACGCTGATCTGCCTGTATTTGCCCAGTATAATGTTAGATCTTTGTGGTATTTCATGTCACTATGTCTGAACAAGTAATCATACTTAAATTGAAGTAATTTGTAGAACTAAGTAATGAAAAACACCGTTGCTGACACACGCAAAAATGTATGCAATGTCGTTATCTGTGTTACGGCTATTTGTGGCCCATCATGTCCAACACTTCGTATCGGTATCTGTCACTGATATTGAGTACCCCAACTTTTACTGAGTTGTGTAGCAAAACACTTTGCTTTCATCCTTTTGTATTTTTTAGAAATACTTAAAGCAATGTCAGCAATTGTGCTTCTTTGCAGCCCATTTGGAATGCAATTGTTGACTTTGATCCCCAACTTTTCATTTGGCTGGGTGACAACATTTATGGAGACATCAGGCGTCCCTTCAGAGTATTCGGAAAGCAAAGGACAATTGGGCCATGGAAGAATGTTCCTAGGTTTGTTCCTGCATCTAAGCAAGAAATGCAGTTCAAGTATCAGTTGGCGAAAAGCAATCCAGGATACTCCCGTCTTAGGAAAAAAACACAGGTATTCCGAATTTCTCACTATTTTGCATAATTTGTTTAGTTTGGGTTATTCATGTAGGTCATTTATGTCTGAGTACTTCAATGTCAAAATTTGTGCTCCATGCTATACTCTACGATATACTGCTTATTTCTGTTCATGAATTTCTCCTTTCTAACAACATTATCTTAAGTTTGAGTTTTGCAGGTGATTGGCACATGGGATGACCATGATTATGGATTAAATGATGCAGGAAAGGAGTTTACTGGAAAAAACACCACTCAACAATTAATGTTAGATTTCTTGGATGAACCAAAAAATAGCCCAAGGTTAGGGATATCCTTTTCGTCATATATGACTAGGAGAGAATGAGTTTGGATGTAATGCTGATTCAGAAGGATGATTGTGGGATTGAAAATAAGCTGATTTTCACATATTATGCTTGTGTTACCCACAATGGGGTTTTATTTTGGATATATACTTAACTTATCACGGCTTGTTATTGTAGGCGCAAGCAGGCTGGTGTCTACGCCTCGTATATGTTTGGCCCTAAAGGGAAACAAGTCAAGGTTTATTAGTGGCCTCTAAAATATTTTGCCACTTTATCTGACTTATATATTCCTTCAAGCGTAGCTCTTTACCCTTTAAAATTGCCTTACTGTAGCATAATTATCCTTTACTATTAGGATATTATGGAATAGCTGCTAAAATTTGGTTTCTGGTTACTGATATTTCCTCAGGTTATTATGCTAGACACCCGATACCACAGAGATCTGTTGTCAAGTGATGGAAGTATTTTGGGAAACTCACAGTGGGCTTGGTTAACGAAAGAGTTGAATGGGCCGAAGTCAGAGTTTACCATTATTGGATCTTCCATTCAGGTACTTCAAAAACCAATAGTTAAAAGTAATTCTCAGTGCATGATTTTATTACTATGGACCATATTTTTCTGAACCTAGGGGACTGGTATTTATAACAAAGGCTGTAGTATCTTGGTACTACTCTTTATCTTTTGTCTTCATATAGGTTGAAGGTATATAGAGCGTAAAGAAATTCTTAGGGTTAGGGTCGCATTATATAGGCTGACTGGTATTTGTAAGAAAGGATACAGTATCTAGGTACTGCTTTTTATCTTTTGTCTTCATATAGGTTGAAGGGATAGAGGGTCTTAAAAGAATTCTTAGGGTTCAGGTTCGCATTATGTGTATCGTTTGACAAGCAACCAAGCTTACTATGAGTGTCCTTCCTGGGATAAACTTAGAATCATGAAGACTACTTTGGGGACTGAACATTTCATGATTGTATTACGTTTCTGTATCTTAGTAGGATTTCTTAGCTTACAATGAACATGGGTTATGTACCATGCTAGGGTTGTTTTGGCTACTTTCATGAAGTTATTTGAGTTTTTTGTCAGTCCTTTCTATTTCCTTATTTCTCTATATCCTTTTTGGGTGCTGCATCCGCCATGTTCCTTATCACGACTGTATTATATTCATACTATATCGTAGAATGGTTTCATCAGAGACTTGTTTTACTTTGTGCTGCTACATCGGGCTAGAAAGATTACATCTTTTCTTAAAGGACATATATGCTTGAACACACTCTCACCTACTATGGCACTTTAACTCATCCATGTATTAAGATCACAAAAGAAACTCTTGACCATATTAAGTTACTTTATATGCTTCTTTTGTGCGTTAGATTAACAACCACCTGCTCAAAGGCTAACATAGTAACATACTTGTTTATTATATGATTTAGGTTATTTCGAATATTTCAGCAACTACTGGACCCCTCTTTTATCTGGAATCTTGGGGAAGATTTCCGAAGGAGAGGAAGCGCTTGTTCAAACTAATAACAAGGAGTAAGGTAATGAATACTTTTAATTTATAAATTTGGGAGAAATGGTAACAAGTTTGCTTCTCTAACACCTATCTTGTACTGAGCAACTTTTCTTCTGGTTTTATACAGCTAGTGTGTCAAACTGATGACTTGAAGGCCTTCTATTGTTTTATATCTTTTGTATGACAAGTCATCTCTCCCCATGCAGAGAAATGGTGTCTTCTTTATAAGTGGCGATGTTCATTTTGGGGAGATAACTCGATACGATTGCGGCACTGGATATCCATTGTATGATATAACATCGAGTGGGATTACCCAATCTGTGGAGAAGGCAATCCCACGGCCATTGGCATTTCTGGTGAGAGTTGTAGCATGGTTAACACCAACAACAATGCGAGTTACTGGACCGCAATGCCGATTCAAGTCATGCACATATGGTGAGTACTTGTTTAATATTTTCTTAGACTTTCCTTTTCTCTGCTACATTTGAAATTAATTTCAGGACAGTTTATAAAAAAGATGAAAAAGAAGGATTTGAAGTTGGGTTCCAGCCAGTTTTTAGGAAACATCCGTTTTGAAGTTAATCCGCCACTGTTTCCATTTTAGTTGTTATTCCATCACATGTATTTTTTGTTTACTTGTTTTACCAACTCTTTTTGTGGATACCACCGATTTTCAATGGTACAACGGGACTGTAATTTCAACTTGATGAGCTATTCTTTTCTTTTGTTCAGGGCAGTCAAATTTTGGGGCAATTGAGATAGACTGGGATGCTACCCCAGTGACTATGAAGATTCAAATAAGAGATGTTGATGGAAATCCTGTTCATGGTGTCAACATTTCACTCTCAGGTTTGCAAAATCAGGGTGTACGCCATAAAACTGCAGAAGCAGGAAAATATTTGCGCCACTGCTCTCTGGAAACTAGTCTTCCTTGGCTTGACAGACATCGGTTGATTATTCTGTTCGCATGTAGTGTAGCAGGTAAAAAATCTCAACCTCTACTCTGTATCCCATTTCTGTTTGTGCGCCACATACTAGGCATCCGTGTAAGCTATCTCAGCTGCAAGGCCCACATAGGATTGAGGTTCTATAGAGGCTAGTGTGCTCGCCGTGTATGCCATCTCAGATGTTAGATTTATCAGAAAGGGGAAACCCCAAAAGTCATTTCAGCAGTAAGGGGAAACCCTCAGATGTTAGATTTATCAGCTGCAAGGTGCTGCTGCTCCCAGCAGTATCCTTCTTCAAAAAGGGGAAACCCCAAAAGTCCATACAGCTACAAAATTTTATCAGAAACAATAGATTTATGCCAGTCATTTCAGTCTTAGCTTCCCCTTCAGTTTCAAGTTAACAAGCCCTAACTGCTGCTTTTTCTTGCAGGTGCACCTCTTACTGTTTTTATGGCTGTTTATGCGTCAATAATGTTGAGCAGAAAACTAGTCCACAAATGCAAGTTCGATTAACAAATTGTTGGCAGACATGAATGGGGTATTGATAGTATAGATTAATGTAATATCGTTACATGGATACGATTTCGTATTTTTAGATTGATAAAGTTTAATATATAGTATTTGGCTGTTAGATCAGCTCCATACTCGAAACGGAAAACACAAGTTATTACAGGTTACCTGGTGGGATTTGTCAAATCTGTTTTCCCAGGGTCAGGCCAAGAAGTCGGTTGCATTTTTCTTCAAAACTGTCAAGTGAATCAGGCCTTAGAATAGCAGCTAACAGTCCCACTGGTTTCCATGCTTAAATTTGGTAGACCTTTTGTCCCACAGGTAACCATTTAAGAACATGGTTTTTTAAGTCTATAGATAGATATAAACACAACTAGCCCACTTTCCTACTTCTACTAGTCCCAAATGTTTGGTTTTTGTAAGTTAGTGCCTCAGCTAGTACCTTACTCCTAATGAAGAGATATGCAGTTTGTTTTCTGACAGCTCAAGCCTGTTGCGTTTCAAAACATTTACTTAACTCAGCTAGTACCTTACTCACAAATTAACCACAAAAAGATGGGTTTACTTAATCTCAGCTAATACCATACTCTAAAATCCAAATTAACCAAAAGTCACTTTTAGCAATGAAATTCATAAGTACAGTCATTACAAAGAGACAGTATTGCTCCATTCAAAATTCCAAACACAATCATTAAAGTTCTGGTGGAACACAGGCAGCAGTGCAGAACCCAATTGAGAAAATGTGATCAGAGGAAGGAATATCATTCATCACTGAAACATTTTACATTGATGTCTATGGCAGCGGATCCCAATTTCACATGATGAATAAACACAAAATCTATTCAAAAGCAAGCAGAAACATTCCCAAACAAAAAAAGAAAACTAAAAAGAGGGCTATGTAGATTGTTTAAGAGGTTGAATAGAATAACTAGGAATAAAAAATAAAAAAATCATACTTGGGTCTTGATTAGTTTCCTTCTAGCCAAGAATCTTGCAATTGGAGGAGTAAGGCCAACAGTAATTGGAACCCTAATTGGAAACAAAGCTTTGTTACATAAAACAGCCAAAGCAAGAGCACCACCACTTGAAGCAATTAACTCGGCAGTTTTATTCGTTTCTTTTGGCGGTAGTGTTTGGATCTGTTGGAAATCAGATTGTTGCTGTTCTTCAGTAATAAAACCCCCAGATACAGATGATGATGATGA